>CABFVX010000012.1:721230-741441 GCA_902151425.1 Timema shepardi
GGTCTAGGGGTAAGGTGTCAGACTTTTATGCTGGGGGTCCGGGGTTCAATCCTCGGCCGTGGTACAGATCTATCTGATTACCAAACCCTTCCTTCACCTCTGACAAGACATCTTGTGAATGTGGGGAATGCCAGGCCTCCACCGTGGTTCGGATTCCACGTTAAACTGTAGGTCCTCCATTTCATCTCACAATCACCCTACCATTACACATTAGCGTAAGTGCGTATAGCTCGAACGGGTAATAAGACGTGGTAATAATAATAATAATAAGTTTTCCACTACACTGGAAAATACCCCTTCTCCCCCACCACAAAACACACGTGTACACTTCCCCGTATCTTCTATCCACTATGAAACCGTATGCTGAAAAAGTGACCAACGGTTTTCTATTCGTTACAGATTTTGTCACGTAAAAAATAAAATAAAAAAATCTCTGGTTTTGTCTCGTACGTTCATCTCATTGGTATTCCTAGTCGTGAACAGACATACAGCATCGGGTCGCGTCCGTGGGTGACAGAAGGGTGATGGTTGGACCCAAAAATAAGTTCGACTTGAAAGAGGAGGGAGAGGGTTTTTAGAGAGCAGAGTGCTTTTTTATTTTCAAAAGGGAGGAAGAGGGGAGATGTGTGGGGATAAAAATTCAGGTCGTGACTGGAGCATTTTAAAAAACTATCAGTATTCTTGCCCTAGCAGACGGGCACATACGTGGTCGTTGAGAGAGGGGCTCCTAGCTCCCTTCTCCCCCCCCCATTCCCCACCTTTTTTTTACTTCTATCCTCATGATACCCTCTACGCACCCTTACCGAAAAACCTCGTTCTTTTTCGCAAGTACAAGTCCCTAACGGGGGGTCTAAGGGAGGGAAATAAAGGCTGAAGGCCACTTACACCCTTATATGACTTCTAACCCCTTTTAGTAACATCGCGAATTCATCACCACCACCTTTAATTGCCATGAGCTTTGCTTTGTTTTGTTTGAATAATTATGATTTCTAGATAGTACGATATTTGTTTTCTTCTTGTTTTTATACCGCAAAATAAAATGGGTGTGATTTTTTATTGATATTTTATTTTTAATAAAATTGATTTTGTCAAAAGAATATCTTAGAGGAAATACTTCAACATAAGCGTGGAGGGGGCTTGAAAACCCAGAGGAAAAATAAACTATAGTGAAATCTTCCCGATTTACTTGGTCGAGATTCGAAACCCAAATTTTAAGGAAACATACAATATTTCAGGATGGTAATTAAATAGAAAGAAAAAATGCTCATAATACATAGGGAAGGTTTGTGTACAGTGGCCTTTAGAAAGATAGCAAAGCTAAATCTCGACTATAAAGTACATAAACAGTGTTTTCGAAATTAGATTAATACATATTAAGCTCACATCAACTATATAATCTCCAAATAACATTGTCTCACTCTCTCGTCCACGCTAGGTCATGAAGACGTGCTTAGCTCATTTTAATATACAAATTGTGTATAACCCGAACGGGTAGTAAGGCGCGGTGCTAATAATAATATAATATACAAAGACATAACTAAACCACTTGTTTGTTCTCGACAAGCTATAATTACATGTTAATCTCACAAAGACTATTGGATACAAGAACCATATCGTGACACTTACTCTACCTTGCCTGGAAATGTTAAGCTAATATTGACTATAGAATTCAAGTATAACATAAGAACACTTGCTCATCCTTGCTAGGAAATTAATAAATGTTAAGCCCATCTTGACTATAGAATTAAAGTATAACATAGGAACACTTACTCATCCTTGCCAGAAAATGAAGAAACGTTAATCTCATCTCGACTATAGAATTCAAGGATAACATCAGAACACTTGCTCGTACTTGGCAGGAAATGAAGAAATGTTAAGCTCATCTCTACTATAGAATTCAAGTATAACACAGGAACACTTTGCCTGTCCATGCCAGGAAATGAAGAAATGTTAAGCTCATCTCTACTATAAAATTCAAGGATAACATCGGAACACTTGCTCGTCCTTAGCAGGAAATGAAAATCTCATCTCTTCTGTTTAATTTAGATAAAAGCTAACATGCGTCAGGCAAGAAGCACACGCTCAGCAATAGAATTTAGGAGGGTGTAGTTTGCAATGCAGACAATCAAATGTGTAGTGTCGAATATAATATGTTAATTTGATCCCTTAATTATTACCTCAATATTCACACACCTCTAATTATCTTTACTTAACCATAATAAATACTTGTATATAAACATTTAGTCAATAAATACAAATACCAAAATTTATTTCCATTAGATTGGGATCTTTTCTAAACTATCTTACGGATAGCGTTTATGATTAATAATTTTATTACCTGAAAGGTTGTAGCGATTTGTCAAAGGTTGAACAATTTGTAATTGAATTTAGTATTATGTTATTTATTTCTGAAAATGATAATTATTTCCACCGTGTTTTAGTAAGCCTACTCTTTCTGGTTAGACACACCTAATATTTAGCACCATGTCATCTATATATAGTATTACATCTTAGTACCCGTTCGGGCTATACGTAATCGTTAAATTAATGAAGTTAATGTGTTAGGGATGAGGAAGGTTGAATTTAGAGGAAGTGCACCCATATTTACGTGGAGTTAGTGATAAATCCATTTAAGATAAGTACACCCTACCGAGATTAAAAGTTTGATCTCCTCATCGGCAGTTTAATCTGCTACGAGACTCGCGCGTTAGACCATGCGGCCACCGAAGTGGGAATGTAGTTTATTAATCACGATAGTTATAAAGGGAGGGGTAAGGTATAATTTAATAGTAAATGTACTAACATTTTCGTTTAGAGATAGTGGAAAACCGTTTAGGTGTGCGATTAAAATGAATGTGAATCTATGTTTGCATGGAATCGTGTGAAATAATACAGTTACACATTCTTCACATGATTACAATTTGTCCAAGAAAATTATTATTACATGGTAGTAATATTACCATTTGATTAAACCAAACCATCACTATTGAGCACGCAAACTAGGAAACGAGTCTCGTATTGTCTTGTTTTCAGGAATGGGGACGGTACGTTTAGGCTCAAATCTCCATCCTTGATATTGAAGTGTTTTTTAAAATATTTTTTCACTCTCTCTCCACGCTAATAAAGATAGAATCGGGTACATTTATTCGAAAATTCCTCTTCCCCTGTTCCTATTTCAATAGTGTAAATATACGGATAGTATAGATGGGTAGTATAAAGTGGTGCACTTAAAGATATTAATAAAAATGGTGACGATTTCAAAAAATGTTGTCACTGCGTCTTTGGACTACATGCAAATATACTAACTACGCAAAGGTGCTAGAGATGAGTAAAGTATATTTTATAGGAAATGTACCCGCATTTGCGTGAAAGTAAAATGGAAGAACCTTTGATTAAAATATCCTCTAAGTACATTCGACTGTGATTTAAACTTCCAATCTCCTCGTCATCGGCGGTCCAATTGACTGCGAATATGACTTCTTAGATTCAGACCATTCGACCATCTAAGCGAGTCAAAATTTAATAAATTCTCACAAAGGCCGCCTGTAATTTATAATCAATAGATTTAAACCTGATATTTTACAAAAAATGTTAAATAGAACTGAGCTAAATAGACAAATTTCTTCGTAGTTGTTATTTCATTCACTAAAGTATTTTTTGCTTTGGACTTGAAAATATCTGAAGATTTATTTACTTCACTTTACATCCATTACTGTTTCAATTCTATAGCCTGGGTCAGTTTTTTTTTATTCGACCATATATCTTTATACTGCCGGATTTCTAGGCCAGGGGTGTAAAACATGCGGCATACGGGAGTGTTTAAACCGGCTCTACCAGAGTTTTACTCGATGTATTTTGGTGATAACTATCTTACAATCAAAATGAACAGAGCTAAGATACTATTAATGTTCAGAAGTACATACATTTGTGAACAGTTTCTCTACCTTTTAAAATTGAATAAATCCAAGTTAAGAAATTATCTTACAGATTAACATTTACAAAGCTCTATGAGGATTGTTTCAAATTAAAATTATTTCTCCAGGTTTTGATAGTTTAGTAAGTGGGAAGTGATACCGGATTTCCAACAAGCAGTATCTGTGATAAAATACGATCCCAACATTTTGTTTTCAATGAAAAATATTTGAATTTTGAAATACGTTTATTTTAAATGTTTATGTCATAAATGATTATTTTTTATTTGGCAATTGTTTTTAATATTATTAATTGACAATCAACAAATGTTTTTTTTAATTTGCCTTTTGCGTCCGTATTAAAAGTAAATATGTTTGTAGAATTCAGTGTACCTTAAGAATGAATAGAGTTTTAGGGGGGGGAAATGGTAGGTTTTTTAATTATGTATAAACATTTAAAATGTATAATATAGGTCTGATATATGAAGAAAAAAAAACCTATGTTCGGCCCACAATGCCTCCTTAATGATATAATGCGGCCCTCACACCTGTTTGAGTTTGACACCCCTGTTATAAGCCTTTCGTAGCTTCATGTGCCTTATAATCTAACTTAAGACTAGGACAGGCACAACATCTAGTCCCTGGCCGTCAATTTATCAATGTGAAAGGGTAAACACTTATTTCCGGCCATGCTGGGAATCAAACCCGAGACCCTTAGCTCAGTAGACAGACACGCTATTGACTGAGCAAAAGTGCCGGACATCTGAAGACTTCTATCGATATTTAAAAATGACAACTTTCAAGCCAAACAGATCAGGAAATGGGCTGTACAGCAGATAGGACCCGTTATATAACATACGCACCGCAATTACCGGTGCTATCCGATCCGTTAATTCATAACACTAGCGAGATTTATTTCTGTTTGTTTTGAGTATAGTTTCAGGCAACAAACTTGACATGTTAACAGAAAGGGACCAAGGAAGTGGCTGAGGGAAGTGAGCGCGTCATAGCAATTAGTCCTTTTCCTGGCAGGTCAAAACATCCCACGGATAGTCTACCTGACTTTGAACTGAAATACCATATCTTTTGTTTCACCTCGTCCTTACACCCATTTACGCTACATGTATACTTTGTTTACGCTAATAGAGAAGGGAGGTATAAGGTGGAATTGTAAAGGAGTTTTTCTCGCGTTTCGCACGGGGTGAGAGTGTGAAAGCATTTTAAAAAAAAACACTCAGTACCCCCGTCGTGGATTACAACCCTGATATCCCTGTCAATGACAGTCAGGTCCAGTGATTCCCAAACTATGCGTCGTGACGCCCTCGGGCGGCACTGGTCTTGGTCAGGGGCGTCGCGGCTATAAGAAAAAACTAAAACTTATAACTTAATGTATGGTGAAATACAACATACACATTTTCATTACGTCTATTCGTACATATTTTAAACACTGGAGTTAAGTCATAAAAGACAACACATTCTTTTCTTGTGAAAGCGTTCCCTTCGAATGAGTTACGGTTCCTAATGCTCCTTGAAAATATTGGATACAGGGGTGTCGCATGGAAAATCCGACATGTGAAGGGCGGAATGGTTTCAAAAAGTTTGGGAACCCCGGGGTCTAACCTATTGCGATAGTTACGCCTTGGCTTATCTGACCAGTGAAACGGGCTTACATGTATTTTAACAAATTAACATTTTAGGAAAGAGGAAGGTAGGAATTTAGAGAAAATGTGTTCACATTTGCATGGAGAGAGTGTGAAACCATACAGGAACAATTCAACTTCAATACAGTTTGCTGTGATTATAGCCTTAATTATAATCTTTTCCTCCATATCACCAGTCAACAAAACTAAGTACCCACTTCGGTGGCAGTATGGTCTAATGCACTACTCTTGCAGTAGACTAGACTGCAGATGACGGGGAGATTGAGGTTCGAATTTTGGTCAGGCATACAGAGGTTAGTTTTCTTAAATGGTTTTCCAATCTCCCTCCACGCAAATGTGAGTACACTTAATCTAAATACAACCATCCCAATCCCTGAAACCATCAGCATAATTAGTAAATAAGTCTAATCAGAATAGGTAGAAAGACACGGTGCCTGAAAACACAACTAAGTGAACCTGAAATTTAGACCATGTGCCCACCAATAAGGGTTTCCAAACCCTTACTTCACCTCTGACAAGACATCTTGTGAATGTGGGTAATGCCAGGCCTCCGCCGTGGTTCGGATTCCACGTTAAACTGTAGGTCCTCCATTTCATCTCACAATCACCCTACCATTACACATTAGCGTAAGTGCGTATAACCCGAACTGGTAATAAGACGCGGTGCTAATAATAATAATAATAATAGTAATAATAATAAGGGTTTCAAAAATAATTCAATATTGACTTATTTTATATATTATAATGTGAATAGAAAAAATATTTTGTCAATCCTTATTAGTATCATCATCAACATTAACAAATGGCTTGTATAACGGCTTAGGTTATGTAAGAAGTCAGTATAGAGAAAATGCACCTAAATTAGTGTGCAGTGTAGTTGAGAAAATTAAGTGATAAGTCATGCGTGTCAAACCAACCCCAATGTTCGTAGCATATATTCGAACTTAGCCAGCTAGCTCTCTCCAGCTACCAGAGATCCAGAAAAAGAGAGAGACTAACGCCTATAACAATATGACCATTGGCTTACCATGAGTTAGACCTACACGCTTATTTATTGAAGAACGTTTGTATTATTTTAGAAATGGTTTGTTATTTTAAAATAGGGTTCACGCCAGGATAGAAGCGAAATATATCAACATCTGTTTACATTGTTAAAACCTTATATTTTAAGTTTTATTGTTTATATTTTCTAAAAGTTCCAAGATCAAAGTAAATTGTAATAAACATAATATTAAATTCCTCGGCACTTTGACTGAAAGTGTTATGTTTGATTACTATAGCTTAAATCAAATTCTGGTAGGACTATCAATATTAGTATCATGTTAAATAAGTTTCTTATGTACTATCACAACATATTACTAAATGTCCAGGCTATATGCATAGATAATCATTACCATAATGGGGTAGGGATGGTGAAGGAAGCATTTTAGAGGAAGTCTTCCCGTAGATGTGTGGAAGTTCAGTGTGAAAATTTTGTAAAATAAATGGTACGCCGCTCCGCACGGACTTTCTCACTCCATTGTATAAAAATTGAGATATTTACTCGAAACTCGTAATATATGTGAAATGAAATAATATACACAAGCAAACCCGAGAAAAAATTGCGTTATACTTACGTTGACCATTTTTTGACTCCCAGATTTAAATTTTATGATTTTCTTTCTAAAGAATTAAAGTCCTCACTAGTATATTTGTAAAAAAAAAAAAGAGATCGATAATGGGTTCACAAAGGTAAATACACATTATCAAAATTTTGAGTTCCGTTTAAAATTCTCAAAGTTTTATTAGGGTTTGCACATCTTAAAGGTTATCGCCTTTTTATTAAATTCTTCATTTATAAATTTAGACCAATAAAAAAGGTCAGTATTGGATATTGAGTCTTAGATAATAGTGATAAATCATTGCCATATAAAAATTTTCCCTAAAAGGTTGGAAGAAAGAAAACATTCACTTTTTGAGAGACTTACTCATTTCTTATTCTATAGCATTAAAGAATTATTGCGTTAAAACTTAAGTAGTATCTCTTTACAGCTAAAGCTCACAAAAGTGTATTAATATATTTGACAATATCACATGTTTGTTTTATAAAGATATATTTCAAATACATAGTTTTAATTTTTAATAGTACTAACATTTTCAATGATAATTTATTTAGTATCTCAAAGAGTTGCGAAGATATGGAAATTTCCTCTTCTGTAAAGCACTCTAAAATTCATTTTTATAGGAAAATTAAAATAGCCATTTTGTTTGTAATCTTAATCAATGCATAGATACAAATTAATATCAAAATCATTAGAGCATATTTTGTGAAAATCGATTTTTTCTCTTTTCGACCTTTACTAAACGTACTCTTAATTTTAGGGTTAAACAGACACACAGACAGACAGCATTGCAAAAACAACTTTTTATGATTCGGGGTGTCATGAAACATTGACATCCATCAACGTTTCGGGTTAGATTTTTTGACGGTCGCAATACTTTACTTTTAGTGTTCTAAAAGTTAAAATAAATATTTGCGATTTGCTTGAAAATTATTGTTTTTATAAAAATATTTTATTATAATATATTTTTAATATACATACAGTCTCATATCTCAAATAGTTTGGAGATATGATACAAGAAATTAGAATTTACGCATCAGACCAGGTCCCTTTAATGTCATTTTGGCGTAAAAATGAGAGCGTCAATTTTGTTTATATTATTGATCAATGTTTAGAAATGAAAATTAATCAAAATTATTAGAACCGATTTTGATAAAATCGATTTTTTCTTTTTTACGTTCTCAAGTAAACTACTCTTAATTTTAGGGGTAGACATACAATTCCAAAAACCCCTCTGGGCAACCCGAAGAAAATTCTAGATATCAAGTTTTAACCCGATCCGTAAAATAGTTTAGTCTCAAGTTGGAGGTACAGACAAACAGACGGAAATTTAAAAACCACTTTTTCGGACTCGGGGGGGTTATGAAACGTTGAAATTAATCAAAATCTCGAGTAATATTTTGTTGTTGATCACGATACTTCCTCTACCTGTAAGATAGTGAGAAAGTAAAAACAAACATCCTCAAGTAAATCCGGCCGGGATTAAAGCCTGGAGGTGACCTGGCGGTCTAGGGGTAAGGTGTCAGACTTCTGTGCTGGCGGCCGGGGTTCAATCCTCGGTCCCGGCACAGATTTATCTGATGACCAAACCCTTCCTTCACCTCTGACAAGACATCTTGTGAATGTGAGGAATGCCAGGTCTCCACCGTGGTTCAGATTCCACGTTAAACTGTAGGGCCTTCATTTCATCTCACAATCACCCTACCATTACACATTAGCGTAAGTGCGTNTTTCATCTCACAATCACCCTACCATTACACATTAGCGTAAGTGCGTATAACCCGAACGGGTAGTACGACGCGGTGCTAATAATAATGATAATTTAAGCCTGGAGCTCTCCGTTATCAACAGGCCGGTCTAACATAAAGAGTGACGCCCTGAGACCATACGGTGAACAAAGTGGTATGTAAAATATGTTATTTGGCTTAAATCATCGTTGGGCATTTGGTCTAAATGTCAACTTAATTTAGTCTGATTTGTCTGTTGTATTTGGAATTCTGGTCATATATACTGGGGCCGATTTTCTTTTGCTTTGATAAAAAGCGTCACATAAAAAAATCCAACCAAGGGGAAAACTAACCGAACAGAATTTTAGTTTGTGGAGCATAAACATTTATTCTAAGATAATATATGACTGATTAAGTGCTTAAGATGACCCATATATGTAATTTCCATAGTAAATACCTATTAGTGAAGAAATTTTCCTTTAAGTAGACGATGATGCTCTTAAGGTGGGGAAGGGGGAGTTAAACTTAATTTAATTTCAATATTTCGGTGGTTTTTATAGCAAGAAAATTTGTTGGCAAAATAAATACATTGTTCTTCAGTGGCTACCTTAATTTATTTCTCTACACATGATAATTATTATTGTTATTATTATTATTACTATCATCATGTATTCTTTCTCAAGACATATCTATTCATTTTGCCAGTAAGCTTAGACCTCCAATATGCCCTGTTATCTTCCTCATCCTTCAGCATCAATACATTTCTTCTTTAATTCAAGTCATCCAATATTTAAATCCTCCTCCTTCCTAAGCTCCTCTTGCCTTCTATGACGTCATACAGAAGACAGTTCTTCTTAAAAATATGACCAATACACACAACAGTACGGAAATATTTTTTATAATCATCATACAATTTGTCTAGGACTATCTCTCTTCCCAAAAAAAAAGATTTGTATAAATTTCTTGGTGCCCCTGACATATATTCAGTAAACTGGAGTTTACAAGCTATACGTAAGAAATTAAATAAAATATATCTTCTGACGGAATGTGTTCTTTATTTTGGCCAAAAATCTGCTTTGTTGCAAATATTGGGGGAAAAAAGTGGGCTATAGTTCATGGTCCCTTTACACCTAACTTTAAGATTTTTTTAATTATACGTTTTTCCCAGTTTGGTTTTGGAGTATCAATGTATCTGCCTCGATACCATCAACTTAAATTTGATATATAAATCTTGGAAGAACAAATAACAGTTAACGCCCTACATATATTTACGTCTGTACCGTAACTATTTCCATTCATAGCTCTTGTGATGTATATTTCTGTATCACTGAACCCATTAATTCCCGCCCTTCCAAATTTATGAATGGAGCCTGCCAGACTCTAAAGGGAAACGTATGAATGAAACGAACGGAGTCTATAACTGGATAATGACTTTGAAGCCTTCTTTTTCGGTGCTAATTGTCCGGCCTGAGGGGGTCGTGTCAGAAATGTACTCAGCACACATAGTAATGGGGGGGGCGGGGAGCGACAAGATGTATGAACGTCCATTGACCATGACAATGGAATGTGTTTAGTTCTATATTCATCACTGATGAAGTGTTTCAATATGCCCTCGTTTCTCAAAAGACGTGTGAAATTTACGAACAATTGATTTATTTTTCCTAATACCAGTTCTATCTATATGCATATATAGACCCTACTAATTACTATAGTGGGTGAAAGGTCGCTAAGGTTAAATTTATGACAAGTGTATCCGCATTTGTGTGATAGGAGGTCGAGAAGCCATTATTATTACAGCTGACCAGGATTATTCGAATCCCGATCTCCTATTTATTGAAAGTCCAATCTATTTAGAAAGTAAAGCCTTAGAATTTAGATCACTCAATCACCGAAATGTCTTCTTTTTTCCCTCTCTTTTCGCCTCATCTTAAGTACGCGTCAGGACTATACTCAAGCAGAATTTGCGTTAGCTGTGTTAGTAGAGTAAGAATAAGGAAGGTAACATTTTAGAGGATATATACCCACATTTGTGTGAAGGTAAAGTGGGAAATGATTCATGAAAATTCCTTCTAAATACACCCGATTGGGATTCGAAAGTCGATCTCCCCCTGACCGACGACACGAGATTGACGTGTTGAAGATGCTATCAGGGATGTGGGTATTTTATGAATAAATTCCATTTCGTAAGCCTAGTTATTTTAATTTACTATAATATACTTTTGTAGGGATATATCACGGTTGAAATACTAGTGGCTAGACACTTTCTACACCCACCACCAGGATCACGCAGTTTAAGAAGTCAGTTTATTTAAAATATATTGTGGATTTGGTTGCTGGGAGATTAGGGTTCGAATTTAGGATAGGTGCACTGGAACGAAGGATTACCACGTAGTTTTCCCATTCTATATCTACGCTAATATGAGTGCATTTCTTCTAATACTATCTTAACTATCACTAGCCATCAAATTATGCCACTAATAACGTTGGTGTTAAATGTACCAATAAAATAAAGAGAACGGTACAATTTTATATACTTTTTCATACAATGTTTTATTAAATCATCTATCAATCAACAACCTCTAAACAGGTTCTCCTCAGAAAAAAACTATTCTTGAACATTAAAAAAACATAAAAATCGCATTTTTATTCCTTATACAAGACACTCTCAAGTTACCCATTTTAACAAAAATATTTGAAAAATTTCAAATTTTCCAAAATTCGTCATTGATAAACTATGTCATGTCAAACAATATTATTTTTAAACCTAATTGTCAAATATACAGTATTTTTGTAAAAATTCAAAGATTTCAAAAATTAGTCACCACTAAGCTACACCTTAATTTAGGACGAGAATAAAAATTTAAAAACAAAGAAACATCTAAATACAAATTTGAAATAAATTTATCAAACTATTTTATTTGTAGCTCCAGCGATAGACAGGCAGACAGAGAGACATAGGAATATATATTGTGGGATTCATATTTTTAGATTCAAGGACACATGAGACTTTAGGGTTGGTTATAAACCCAAGGTTGAAGATTTTCACGATTACCAAATAAATTAAAGATATATTCTGATTTGTCTGGAGCCTTAACTACTCATATAGCACGTAGTAATTTAATATTTATGCCATGTTCTATCCCCACTTCAGTCGGAAAAAATATCATTTGGTGAAATAGTGGCTAACGACTTATAACTAATGAACCACATACTGGGTGCTGAGTTAGTTATATATTCAAATTAGCTTTTAAATCATGTCTCAATATAATAATTTGGTACATAAAGTGCAATTTAAAGTAACCAATCCCTTGTAAAATAATATAAAGTATTTCTCAAACTGCTGTGGTTTAATTTTGTTTAGAATTTTCTTGTCAGACGTTTGACTATAGGGATTTGGATGTGTACTTATAGAGAGCTTCGAATAGTTACAATCTCAACTGATTTCGTAAAAAGGGACGTTTAAAATCCTTCACGAGCAAGATTCGTTTCAGAATATCCAAAAAATGGCTGACATGAGTCAGACACATATCAAATCAAATATATAAGCCATGGCTACGGATTACCGTATGATATCAATATTAAAATAATCTTTATACTAGATTTTAGAATCTAATGGTTTTAGTTTATTAAAATACTTCTTATATAATTGTATAACAAAATAACATATATAGAATCCCCTCAAAGATGGTTTGTAGTTTCAAATAAAGAATTTTTTTCTAAAGTCTTGCAAACCTCCACAGTCCACACACACTAATGAATAAATACCATCAAGGCACCACTAATATCAGTGCTGGGGCCTGGCACCAAACATCAAGTTGACTGTGTAATGCTATCATGTTGGATGCACATCGACCATACACCCTGTAACTTAGGTCACTGTCCGAACACTGAATACCCAAACAACCCATAAAGGCCCCACTGATACCAGCCCTGATAAAATAAACCAAGTGGCCTGTATGTTGACTAAATAACACCATCATGTTAGCTGAACATCGAGCATACAGCCTAGAAGCCAGGCAAGGTTCTATACACTATTACCTAAGCTACCCATAAAGGCCCCACTGCTACCAGTCCTTGTAAAACACATAAAGTTGTCTGTATTTTGACGACATAGCACCATCAAGTTAGCTGGACATGAAGCATGCATCCTGGAAGCCAGGCAACGTTATATACACTTATGATACAAACCACCCATAAAGGCCCCACTGCTACCAGTCCTTGCAAAACTTATCAATCTACCGGTGTATTGACAATAAGCTGTCATAGGATGACCTGGCAGTCCAGGGGTAAGGTGTAAAAGACTTCTGTGCTGGGGGCCTGGGGTTAAATCCTCGGTCCCGGCACGAATTTATTTGATTGCCAAACCCTTCCTTCACCTCTGACAAGACGTGTATTAAACACAATTTGTAAATGTGTGGAATGCAAGGCCTCCACCGTGGTTTGGATCCCACGTTAAACTGTAAGTCCTCCATTTCATCTCATAATAACCCTACCATTACACATTAGTGCGTACAACCCGAACTGGTAATAAGACGCGGTGCTAATAATAATAGTTACTATAAGCTGTCAGCATGTTGACTGCACACGGAGCATACATTCTGCAAGCCAGGCAACGCTCCACACACTGATGAAACAAACCGGCCATCGTCGCGCCACTGCTACCAGTTACTGTAAAACACATCAAGTTGCCTGTATATTGACTATAGGCCATCTGCATGTTGACTGCACACGGAGCATACATTCTGCAAGCCAGGCAACGCTCCACACACTGATGAAACAAACAGGCCATCGTCGCGCCACTGCTACCAGTTACTGTAAAACACATCAAGCTGCCTGTATATTGACTATAGGCCGTCTGCATGTTGGCCGCGCACGGAGCATACATCCTGCAAGCCAGGCAACGCTCCACACACTGATGACCCAAACATCCCATCAAACCTCCACTATCTTAGGTGTTATCACAGTGGGCTAATAGCAATCACGTCTACCCGTGGCGTGTTTACCGCGTCTAACATGTTACTCTGGAGATACGGTAACATCCTCAAAGTGTCAAGTTTCTCTTCTAGGGGTAGAATATACTCAACACATACATTATGACACATTACAATTTTATACATTCTCGTTTCTTGTTTCAAAGTCACTTCTTAAAATGATCAAAACTAGATCCTTGTTAAAACATGTTCTAATGATTTTGTTCTTTTAAACGTCCCACTATTTCGAAATAAAGAAGGCCTAATAAAGAAGAAAGATACAAAACATAATCTCAGTTAAATAATCGTAATTTAGTTTACACCTGAACCATTGTGCCCGTTGACAAAGGTGTCAGTCTTATATTCCCTGATTTTCTAGTGGAGTGCATGTCGATGTCCGAATTTCAATCAGTTGTACTGAATCCTGAGGTTTTTTCCTCACTTTCTCTCAACGGAAATGCTGTTACATTTATTCATATGAGGATAGACCAGACTGGAATTAAGACGCGGTAGGTCTTTAGAAAAGTCCAGTAATCCATTTAGAAATGATGTATGGTTTATAAAAATTTTCTAAAAAATAAAAATTCAGGATAAAACAAAACATTCAAAGCTATCGAGATGGTGCTTACTAACGTAAAGAAAAAAAAAACTTATGTTTTTTTACTACTTTTTTTCCAATTTCTATCTGGAGAATTTCCTCCTCCATTGCTACACGCACACTTCTTACACGATTTTGGCCCCCCTCACCACCTTTACCACCCTCCCCTCACACCTTCCTACTACTTTTTCCCCATTTCACACCTTGTGTTGTTTTGTTCGATCGGTTTCACCCTCTTCTAACACTTTTCAAGACACAGCTTCTTACTTCACACGTCTCCAAGGAGATGAGTGTGTTCCATCCAGGAGGTGTGGAAGGGAGGAGGAAGGGGGCAAGAATTCCATTTGCCTGATATATAGTTGTAAGAATAGAAAAATACAAATCTGTGTTTTGTTTTAGTGCTTTTGAATGTCATTGTGTTGGTTAATAATAACATTTACAAAGAAAAGTGCAATAGGTCTCAACAACAGTACAAAATATTCACTTATTTACATTAATGGGGTAGTGACAAGTAAGTAAGAGTTTAGAATAAATGTACTGGTACCCGAATTTTCTAAGACGAGAGTAACAAAACATTTGGGGAAAAAATACGTTCAGTTCACACTCGTCTAGGATACTAAAACCTAGAGTCCATTCAACATAGGAGTGGGGTGACCTGGTGGTCTAGGGGTAAGGGTCGGACCTATGTGCTGGGGCCCGGGGTTCAATCCTTGGTCCCGGCTCATATTTATCTGATTACCAAACCCTTCCTTCACCTCTGACAAGACGTATATTAATCCCAACTTGTGAATGTGGGGAATGCCAGGCCTCCACCGTGGTTCGGATTCCACGTTAAACTGTATGTCCTCCTTTTCATCTCACAATCACCCTTCAATTACACATTAGCATAAGTGCAATAATAACATAGGAGTGGTGGTAACTGAGAGCTAGCAGAAGGTGTAAAAACTGTTAAAAGAAACACTTAATTAAAAACAAATGTTTTGTTGTGTATGTTTTGACTGCCAAAAGTGATAACAAATCAACATATTATCTTTCAGATCATGTGACTTGGTTAATGGATACATTAAAATATATCTGGTAGCATTTACCAGCGTAGATGAGTGCATACATACCTCCACATCACCAGCAAAGATGAATAGATGAGTGTGATATTCAGCCTTAATGAGGATTGTAGTAACTTATTCTATCTATTTAAATTAAAAGTACGAAAAGACTAAAGTTCACCTACAAAAAAAGATGGTAAACTCAATGATAAATAGGGAAAAAACCAACACCGAGGTAACCCAGTTGTAGTTTAAACCTGGCTATCCAGATCAGAGTCCAACACCGTTTTAACACCTACCTAAACAGATAAGTGCATAATTATGCAATTGATTATTTACTCAAGCATGTACTTACGTACTCGCCCACATATCGTTATAGAACGTTGTAGCCTATTCAATTTTGAAACTAGTTTGGGTTATACGCTTTTAAAATTACTAATAGTTTACAATACAAAGCAAACATACAAAATATGGCTACATTTAAAACCAAGTAACCTATTGAAATAAAATAATAGCTTCATACTTTTCGATCATCATTTTTTTGTATCTACTGTCTCTTGCTCATTTTAAGCAAAAAACTTAGTCATAACGGTTTTATATACAAACAAAAATGTTAAAATAATTATTTTAGCACCGCGTCTTACTACCCGTTTGGGTTATACGCTTTAAGTACTAATTATACTAATGGATTAGGAATTGGGAAGGTTGAATTAGAGGAAGTGAACCTGCATTTGCATGGAGGGATAAATGTTAAAAGAATATAGGTGTTTATTTTTAAGAAGAAAATATTCTTTATTTTAATTAATTCATCTCTTGATATAACATTAGTGATAGTAAAATTACACTTTTTCACTAATATAAAATCAGACAGACAATTTAGACCAGGCATAAAAACTTTTGGCCCGCGGGCCGCATTTGACCCGATTTATCATTCTGTGTGGCCCGTGGATCTTAAGATCAACAACAAACATACAAAGTGGCCCAAATTTGTCTCTTTATAAACATTGTAGGAATACAATATTTGAGATTATGACATTTTGTAAATTGGTCATTACTTGGTGAGATCTAGAAAAGGAGGTTGGTGTGCAAACTTTAACAAGCTACTCACCAAAGATCGACTCATAAAAATGGTTAAATTTACACAAAAAATAAATGCACACACAAGTGTTTTTTCGCTCATGAAAAGGAACAAAAACCTAAGGGATCACTTTTACCGATACAC
This sequence comes from Timema shepardi, assembly GCA_902151425.1. Lineage (NCBI taxonomy): Eukaryota > Metazoa > Arthropoda > Insecta > Phasmatodea > Timematidae > Timema > Timema shepardi. Next base: position 737,964 of record CABFVX010000012.1, read on the forward strand.
ATTTGTCATCTATTCGGAACGCGACTTCAACAAGAGATCTAAACATTTTATGTATATGTATAGTTTCAAATTTTTGGTAAAAAATAAAGGATAAGTTTTAAAATTTAATGTGATCTTAATTTTAAATTTAATAAGGATTTTAAAATTAAGATTTTTCTATTTAAGATGATGAGAATATTGAACTTACTGAAATGCGGCCCACTCATTAGTTTCAATGTACATTTGTGGCCATTATGGTCAAACGAGTTTGACACGCCTGACTTAGACCAACCATCTAAGTTTTTATCTTTAAGTCTAATAGTAAAAACCAATACGTAATTCAACACCTGTGAAATCCACCTACTTTTATTTCTCTAAAATTGAATTAAATGTAAAAGGTCTTATTTTGGTGTTTGTACAATGATTAAGGCTAAACCTGTAATAGCTCATACAGAAATTGTATGCTCCGTTTTTTAACTACTAAGTTTCCCGCTCTAAACATTTGAGGTACACCTAGATTTTATTAGGAATGGCCATTTGGAGCACCTTTTAGAAAATACAAACACGTATTTCTTCGGTCAAAATTAATAGCATTTTACCATAATACTAGTGTTATTTTATAGATATTGATATTATTGATCAAAAGTGACATCTATAAAATACAGGACTTGACATATGAACAAGTGAAAATAGATATATTAGCTTTTCCTTGATGTCAACTATATCCATTCATACTAAAATTGATGTATAGTTCTTTCTTGCAATAGCTTCTGCTAAAAATATTATTAAACTAATCTTTCAAAGTACACTCGATACTGAAGCTTAATTCAAATCCCTAAATAAGCCCAGAGTATTTAGATCCCAAAAATTAATTCATAAGTTTTTATTTATTAAATATATTAAAAAATAAACCTTCATCCTTCACTACCACAAAAAAAAATGTATTTGCTGATATTTTTTGTAATTATTAAATTGGTTGCGTAGAGGGGAATTTGGATGTGGCGTTGTCGATTTTTCATAGCTCTATGTTTAGAGGCGCCACGTGGGTTTGACACAAGCCCTGTGGTGGGAGGAAGAGGTGGGCTACGTGGGGGAGGAGAGGGTGCCAATCTGCATAGCAAATCCATTTCTCCCAGCGTTCCAAGCCTTGCTTTATTAAACTGATCTGCTCTTCCTCACTGCGACGTCTGCTTCGATATGTGAGTATATGTGAGTGTGTGTATGTGTGGTGTGTGTGTGTATGTGTGTGTGTGTGCGTAACCGATAGGGTTTAGAGAAGGGTGGTGGGTATTGGGGGTATGGGGAATGAAAAGGATGGAGGGGAGTTGTCGAAAAAAATTTGATATCAATCTTCTGAAAATAAAACGAGGGTTGATGTAGTCAAGTAAAGGAAGGTTCAATTTTATATATAAAAATTTTCCACTTAAACATTTTTTTAAATAAACATTACAAAAATTTTGGTCAAATTATATTGAATTAGTGTTTGAGAATAGCATGTGTGGTGGTGGAATTTTCAAAAGAAATATGAGAATATTTAGTAAACAACTTGATTGCTGGTTTATTTTTAAAACCATTATTATTATTATTATTATTATTAGCACCGCGTCTTACTACCCGTTCGGGTTGTATGCACTTACGCTAATGTGTAATGGTAGGGATGATTGTGAGATGAAATGGAGGACCTAGAGTTTAACGTGGAATCCGAACCACAGTGGAGGCCTGACATTCCTCACATTAACAAGATGTCTTGCCAGAGGTGAAGGGAGGGTTTGGTAATCAGATAAATCTGTTCCGGGACCGAGGATTGAACCCCAGACCCCCAGCACAGAAGTCCGACACCTTACCCCTAGAACCCGCCTCGGTGGCGTGTTGAGCTCAACCGCTGAGGACGGGGAGATCTAGGTTCAAATCTCGGTCGGGTGAACTGAGGGTAGTTTTTCCTAAATGGTTTTCCAATCTTCCTCCACGCAAATGCGGGTTCACTTCATCTAATCCAACCTTCCCAATTCCTAACCCATTAGAGTAATTAGTACTTAAAAGCGTATAACCCGAAAGGGTAGTAGGACGTGGTGCTAAATATTATTATTATCCTTACCCCTAGACCACCAGGTCACTTATTTTTTTTTAAAAATTGACTAAATGAAAACGTACTGTATAAAGAAAGTCGATGATTTAACAATGAATATTATATATTCAAGTAACATAATCATCCATTTTAAAAGGGGGGCCAACAATGCATTCTTTTTTCCCCTTTAAAATTGTCTTACATTTAAAAATTAGAAATCGTATGGACAAAATATAGAATATCATGTCTAAATGTATTGATTTATTTGTAAATTATTTCCTCACGCTTGTAACATTTAATAAAATGGTTATTAAATATTTAATCTAGTGGGTATGGATGTAAAGGTTGCCTTAGAGAATATGTAGACACATCAGCGCAGGGAGAAAATGGTAACAGCAAAGTGATAATTTCCCGATAAAAAAAATCAACGTACTTGACCAATATTTAAATCTTGACCGACAATCCAATTCATTGTTGGCATGGCTCTTTGGACTGTATTAACACCGGTGCTATTAAAGTTATGTATCATCTTATTAGAATAGTTGAATATAAATTAAGAACTAATAGGTCATTCACATTAATATTATTTTCAAGACAGGATCTGAAAAATCTTAAGTCTGGCTTAGCTCAGAGAATGCGCGGTGTGACGCCATAAAGGTGGCACCAATCTGACTAACACAAATACCTGGAAAGCAAGCAGAACAAGACAAGACAAAGCTGCTAATGACAGTATGGTCAGGTAAATCTTTAGAGGAGGGGAAAGTTTCTAAGGGTCGTTGACATTTGAGGGTTAAGTCCCACATTTTTTGTTCATGACTCTCATATATAGTCTCAAAAAAGATTTGGACAACGTTTCATATTGCTGAAGCCTTAATTTGTTTCCTTGACTTTGTAATGGGTTCATAACTATAGTTCTAGCGTAAGATAGTTCTTATAGATTATTAGATTACTCTTTAACTACTAGAAGAAACAGAACTAACCTACTTTCAATTAGAAAATAACACTTTCTTCGGTGGGTGTAAGGTCTAACGCACTACTCTCGCATTAGACTAGACTGACGATCACGAGGAAATTGAGTTTCAAATCTCCGACGGGTGTACATAGAGCGGTTTTCCCCCAAAATGGTTTTCCACTCTCCTTCCGAGCAAATATGGGTACACTTCCTATAAATATAGCCTTCTTAATCCCTAAAACCATTCGCGTAATCAATACATAAACGTATTTCCAAAACTGAATTAAGTATCAAATGAATAACACGATTACAATGACAACGTAGTTTTCTATAAGTAAAATAATAAATGGTATGGTGCAGCGAACAGACTTTATATCGCTTATATCTTAAAATAGACATTTAAGAGGCCGGTCAACACTTGTTTACATGGTAAAACTAAATAAAAGATTGTGACAAAACCGTTCTATGGATTTGAAATCGGC
>CABFVX010000013.1:0-19539 GCA_902151425.1 Timema shepardi
TATTAAGAACTTTGGGACAGGAATCAGAGCCGAAACTTTCCCTTGGTTTACCAACTCTCTGTTCCTGAGCCATTATTTTTCTTCCTCTCTCCCAGCTCATTGTTTCACCATTATTCAAAGTAGGTTAATAAAAAAGTGGCAGCCTGCAATCGAGCCATAACTACCTAGCTCCCGCCTCTAGCTGGCACATACAGTCCTAACATCTGCAGATAAGGGGTATCATGTGGTCAGCACAAAGAACCCTCTGTTCATTAATCTCAGTTTTTTAAACCAGAGATCCCATTTTTTCATTCAAGTAGATCCTCATTTGTCAACACGAGGGTGAGTTTACCCCTTTACAGACCCAAAACTTCATTTTAAATCTGGAAGTACCAGGGATCAAACCTGGGACCTCTGTATCTGTAGCCAAGAGCTCTGACTACTATACCAAAAAGGCGGTTAAAGAGGTGATTTATCTTCTTAAAAAATTAAATTAGTGGTTAACCAAAATATACAGGGATTGAGCACTGTGATTTTTTTTTATCTTTTTTATATCCAAGGTTATATTCTGGCATACCACAGCATCTAGTTAAATTCATAAAGAGCCGTTAATATTAAATATCTATTCTTAGTATCAGGACAGCGATTTTTTAAATTGTGACAAAGATTTGGGGAAGGGGTGGGGGGATTTTGTTCATTCATATCTCATCAAGTGAACCGTGATTTCTGTTTAAATTAAATACAATTTAGGATTAACTTTGTTAAACTATTTTATACCCGTTTTTGAAGTCACTATGGTGTTCACGTTTTCTGAGGCGTTAATCTCTCAATATACTTAATTATCTTAATTATTACAAGTTATTGATTTATATGGTTTTTACGTCATCTTTTCACGCTTAGGTGCACTGCCTTAAAATATCGTATCCATCCTTACCTCACAGATTTTTTCATTAATAACCTGGTTGTAGAGTTGTACTATTAGTAAACACTGCCTTAAAATTTCATATCAATTCTTAACGCATAGATTATATCATTAATAGGCTTGGTGTGGAGTTGTACTATTAATAAAAACCTCCTTAAAATTTCATATCAATCCTTAACGCAAAGATTAGATCATTAGTAACGTTGGTGTTAATTTCTACTATTAATAAACATTGATGCAGATATAAACAAACACTATTTATTAGTCACTTAACAGTCATTTGTTCCATCTTTTTTATCATATCAAGTTGTATTTATTGAAATTCTGATTATTTGCTAGTTTATTGAATTTAAACTGAATTGAGTACCCAAATAATGTATTATTCGTGAATGAATTATAATTTGAAACATGAGTTAAATTTTAATACATGTGATGTGTCTTGAATGAGGCTAGTTTCTTACCAGAGAGTTCAAACATGTCTTCATTAGTACTATGCAACAATAATTCATAATTATTAAATATTGTTTTAGATTTTAATCCAAATTTGTTTCCCCAATATAGGTAATATTTTTGATAAATAGTTGGATTTATGTTAAATTGATGAATTCTTTTTAAAAATATGTTATTGTACAACACATACAATATTTTTAAGAAACTCGATAAATACCTTTATTAATAATATTATTTTAAACGTTAGGATGTTATTTGTTAATAAATATTTATTATGAGTAAAAAAAAGGTTTTAATAGTTTGATATCTTTGAAAAGATTAAATTCTCTTCCAGCATGAGAAATGATATTTTTAAATGTTTCACTAAAGTCATTATAATCTCGGAACTGAATGACGTAAACATGTGAAGTTTGGTTAAAACACCATTTGAAATTATAATTTAAAAATGGTTTCTTTACTTTTTATATTAAAAGAGGGAACTTGTAAGGTAACTTATCCAAAGAAAAGTCCAACTCTTAATAAATAAGTTTAATTTTAATATTCTCAGTTTGGTCGTTTAAAGCATATATATATAGATTAAATGAATAGTAACATTCTACTCCACAAGGGATTTAAGACAGCTTCAAAACTCAGGCACAGAAAGAGAAGGCTGACGAAATAAAAACCTTCCTAAATTAACATTCTAAAGTAAATAACCATGAATTGTAGAACATTGGACGTGAGTAGAGGTGGGTAGGAAGGGGGTACACTTTGAGTAAACGCAATTAAACATAACTCGATTCCTTGACGCACGCCACCCCCCATCGCCTATTGTCCCCGGAATTCATCTGAGACCTCTGAAAAGAGGGGGTAAAGTGGTGGTAGTGGATGGGTTACGCTGACCAGCGCATAAATAAGTTAATCGACTCTCTCTCCAACATGCAAACACAATAGTACTTCGCTTTCTAGTTTAATTTAAATTAAGTTTAGTTTCTAGTCTTGAAAGTTTAAACAGTTAAAAGTACTTTAGTATGTGTGTATGTATGTGTGTGTGGGTTCGTTGTATACTGTGTCGGATTCTCCCTCTGGGGGAGGGAGTGTTTGTGGTCGGAGTGGTCTGTTCGAGCCACATTGGAACTGACGGAAAGCCCACTCGGCCATTGTGTAGATGTGTGGTTATTTCCAGAAAAGGGTTTTCGTTAAGGGGGAGAGGGAAGAAATAGTAGAAACAGTGGCCCTGCCAGTCTCTTCGGTAGTATAACCGTCTTTCCTTTTCCTAACCACTTCACCCAGTACCTTCCACGGCGTCAAGCCAGTAACCATCGCTCGCTTTGGCCAAAGCCGCCAACTTTACTTACTGCTTGAGGGATTTTAATTCCCGCGTTGGGCATTGGTATCAGCCGTTTCTTCTTTCCTCCTATCACGAGTCTAGCCGTGCCCTAGGCATTCTAAGACAGTGGTAGGGGGCAAGGAATAATACATTTTGGTGGGTAAACTGAGTGTTCTTACTGCGACAAACTTACAAGAACACTACCGCCTTAACAGCACCACACTTTTATTGCTAGCACTTTATTGTTCCTTGAGCTTCACACCAAGATTCTTCTTCACACTCACCGGAAAACTCCACTTCAGCTTATTTGATCAAACATTACTTAATTCAAATAAGCGAACTAGAACTAGCTCGTAATCAATCGAGCAGATGATTTTTACATTTTGTATCATTTTATAAAATATTGTAAATTTAGCGATGAAGATTTATTTTATCTGTATGAGAATATTATATCTCTAGTAACTATAATATTTGGTTACGTCTTTCCACTGCTAAGGTTAAAATCCTAACCAGGTGTTATTTGGTTGTTTTTTCTTCCAGACTCATTTATTTTATCAACATTTTCCCTACCTCCTCCCTATCCTATTTTTGTAAATAGGCGGATAGCAAAGATTGGTTGTAAGAAGTGGTATATACGAACCAACATTGGGTATTAAAACATTATTATTGATGGATCTCACTGAGCTATTTATTGATGTTAGTTATATGTAAATTACAAATATATAATATATTGGCTAAGATTAATGAAATATAGCACGTGTTAATAATCATGTAGAGCATTACACTGATACATTTCATTTTTGCAAAATGTTGAACTACTTGATAAAATATTAATTACATATTGGGAAAAAATTAATAATATAAATTATAGTGTGGGAATATACTATCAATGAAAGTGTTTAAAATGTTTTAAAATACTATATTCCTTAATATTACCTCTGACCCCTAACCACTTTTATAACTAGGCAATATGCAATCAAGGTTTTTGCCTAGTGAAGTCATCATCCAACATATTTCTCACCTTGGCGGGGAGTTCTCGATGTGTGAGACAAATATGAATCTGAACCGACCGGTTGTCAGAGTAAACAAGTTTACATAAATAATTAACCGATTTTAGACTTGACAATACATTATATTATACCTAGGAACATGACTCAACTGATACACAAGTTCATAGGCATGGCCACAGATCAGCTAAAACAAAGAACAACATTTTAACAGTGGTACCAACCTAAACTAGAATTTACCTGCATAGAATTGCTTATTTTAACAATTCTTTTCAATTATACTACAACCACAAAATTAGGGAAAATGTCTTACATGTACTCTCAATTACATAAAAATATACCCAAGTGAATCAGCATTTGATTAGACCAATATAATTACAAAGTTACTCAAATTTATTTCCAAACAAACTCTTAGTCAGAATGTCGGCACATTGTTCATTTGTCTCCAAATAAATCACTTCAATATTACCATTTAGATATAAATCACGAACAAAGCTGTATTTCATATCATTATGCTTTAGTCTTCGATGTTTCCATTTATCCAACCAAACATCTTATGGAGGACTGGTTGTCCTCATACACCTTGGTGGGTCCTAGAATGATCCTAAAGTTCTGGATCAGTCTTCTCAACCAGAGTAGGTTGGATGAGGCGTTTGACAGGGAGGCAAACTCTGACTCCATTGAACTCAGGGCGACTGTAGTCTGCTTATGTGTTGCCCAACAAACAGTGGCGCCATGAACTTTGAATAGAAACCCAGATGTAGACTTACGACCATCGCTGTCATTGGCTCAGTCTGCACAAACGTAGGCCCGAAAGGTGACATCACAGTTCTTTGGATAAATAAACCAACTTCATGTGTTCCTTGAATGTATCGTATTCGTTTGATTCCATTCCAGTGTGTTTCTGTTGCGTTGCTCTGATATCTACTTTAGAAATTCACTGAGAAGATCAGATCAGGGCGAGTGTAGAGCATCCCATAAATCAAACTACCAACAAGCTCACGATACGTTTTTTTAAATATGCACTCTGATATAGTTATTTCAGGTGGTTTTGCCTCCATCGGGGTCTTGACAAGCCTACACTGTTCCATACCAAATTTCTTGAGAACTTTCTTCAAGTAGGCTGTTGTCTAAGGAACATACCATCAATTTTCTGATAAATTTTTATACCTAGAAAACTGCGCAAACCTCCAAGATCCTTTATCTCGAATTCAGACATAAGAGATGTTTTTATGTCATTCAACTTCTGCACATTTTTCCCTGCCAAAATTATGTCATCTACCTAAAAAAATTGTAAGTTTTGATACTGTTGCTGAAGTCAAAATACATACATTTTTCGGTTTCAAACTGCTCAAATCTGAGAGAATTCACAAATTTGTCAAGTTTATCATTCCACTCCCGTGGTTACTCCTTCGATCTATAGAGGGTATAGTGCAACTTACAAACAAGGCTGCTATCCGTTACGAAGCCATGTTGTTCGTTTACTTTAAGTCTTTTTTAGTCACCAAGAATAAATTTTATCCTTCTATCAGCTTTGTAAAATCTTATGGGCTTTTCCGGACACCCCACTTTCGAGTGTCTAGTTTAAAGACTTTTCTAACTATTAGGAGTGTAGTAGTTATTTAAATTTTCAACTTTCCATTTCCAATACCATTAGAATTATATTTTCTTAAAGCTCGGAAACTTATAGTTTTATAAGACATAATTAAAATTTCAACATTCTAATTTTTTTACATTTAATAGTGATGAAATTTTGTAAAAATATGAAGTTCTGTATCTTCAAGATTTGTGGGGATATGATCCAATTGGTAATATCACCTTATTTAAAGTAGCCATTTGGACCCGTACATTAATAACTTATACGCAGTTTTGTTTGTTAATGCTAAATTTTTCTTAGAAATCAATTTTAATCAAACCCGCTTTGGTGACCGCGTGGTCTAACGAACTAGTATAGTGTTGGACTATACTGCTGAAGATGGGGAGATCGGGGCTCATTCCAGGTCGGGTGCACTGAGGGTAGTTTCCCTTAATTGTATTCCAGTCTCCCTCCACGAAAATATGTGTACACTTCATGTAAATTAAACCTTCATAATACCTAACATCTTAGTGTAATTAATATATAGGCGAATAGCCCGCAATATCTAAAAATCAATTGGATTTCACGATCACAATACTCCCTTTTCTCCTAAAGGTCACGTGAAACTATATATTATATAAAATTATATATATTATACATATATTACTGTATTATTAATATATATATATATATATATATATATNTAGTAAAGTACATTATTTTATATAAAATATTAGGGAATAAGTTTGCTCTTGAATTCCATTTCTGGTGCATAATGAGTGTATAATCTTATCTCAACTAAAATTTTATTTCATATTTGAACTATTCAACGTAACATGTTTATTCTTTATGACTTAAATAACTTTTGCCCACAGAATATGATATTTTGGACTCATTTTGTCATTTTTTAATACCACGATAGATCGTTAGAAGAACTGGCATAAAAAACTCTGTGAAATGGCTTTTAAACAAATTCACCCTTTTGACCAAGTTGGGCAATTTTTTTAAAGTGAAAGTATAACCCTTGACATGATTATTTTGAGAAGGATATCGTACAGGGTTGAAGACTTACTGGGGGTGGATCCTTCCTAGAAGCTCGTGGGATTGTAATAATTCCCACGTAGCTTTCAAGAAGGGCCCTCGCTTTTCCGCAGTCGAACAGAATGTATGTTTGGCAGACACACCAATTAGATTTATATAATAAGATATAAAAAGTATATAAAGGCAATTGTTATTCTTAATATGTAAACACAATTATGTTCTTCAATAAATTAATTAAATTATTAGACTACAATATTTTTTTCAATTCACAAGTAATAACAATAAGCTCATCACACAATTTTGTCAGGATAATTAATTACCTATCTCCCAATTAAAAGAGAAAATAATATATCATCCAAAAAAAGACAACACACGCGTATCGAGAAAGAACGAGAAATCCGGTGCTATTACGCTACATACGTATAAAAGTATTCTAATAAATTAGCAAAAACAATTGAAATAATATAAATACTTCATAACTCTAATTCCTTTAATACATAAATGTATGATCTATTGAAGGTTAAAAATATTGAGGTACTTTAGTCAAGCTCTCTAAATTTAATTGTTTGAAATGTATCCCAAATTTTACCTTTCTCATCATAATTCTTAAAAAAATTTTAAGCTATACGATAAAGGATGTATATTGGAGTTATTATTTACACATCCGCTCTTCAATAAAATGCTGGTTCACTTCTCTTAACTGCCAACCTCATTTATAAACACTGGTTAGAAAAGATTCTATAAAACTACAGGTGATCTGGTGGTCTAGGGGTAAGGTGTCAGTCTTCTGTGCTGGCGGCCGGGTTTCAATCCTCGTTCCCGGCATAGATTTATCTGATAGCCAAATCCTTCCTTCACCTCTGACAAGACATCTTGTGAGTGTGGGGAATGCCAGGCCTCCACCGTGGTTCGGATTCCACGTTAAACTCTAGGTCCTTCATTTCATCTGACAATGACCCTACCATTACACATTAGCGTAAGTGCGTATAACCCGAACGGGTAGTAAGACGCGGTGCTAATAATAATAATAATATAAAACTACATTAATAAAATAAGATAGACTTTTAATGTGGACAATCTTTTGAATCTATCAGTTAAAATGAGGATAAGTTATATATTACTTACCTTGTCTGTATGTGATAATCAATGAGTGAAAAAAATCTTTTAATATTCCTTGTACAAAAAACAGCAAGGAACGCTGTTCATTTTTGATAACTTTTTAAATTGAAGAAAATATATTAAATATCTTGGGAAAGGAATGATGGTGGTCTAGATTCAGATATATTTATAATATATAAAAATAAATAATACATAATTATTGTAATATATTTTTCTGGTTTGCGTGAAAACTCTAAGTTCTCTTAAGGGTGAAAGAGAAAGTATAAAATCTACTTTTCCCCAAGAAATCTTATGTATTTTGATTAAGAGTATTTTTCTCTAAGCCAGCAGTTCCAAAACTGTGGTTCACGAACTCTTTGGGGGTTTGCGAAATCTTCCAAGGTGTTCGGCGAAAAATTTCTTTAATTGCGGATTTTTGCAGCCCTTTGTAAGGAAAGGGGAAGCATTTTCAACTGTTTATCGTCTCACACTGAAGTCAGGTGGTTATCTCGAGGTAGAACTCTTACAAGATTGTTTGAACCTAAACCATAACCAAAACCAATCATCCCTTTCACAAAGCAAAGTAGATGCAAGATCAAATGTGGCTCAAGGCTTGGCCTACTTGGCAGATATTTTCTCAAAAATAAACAGTTTAAACCTATTTCTTCAGGAGTCAAATATTGACATTTTTACTGTGCAATTACGTGTCGAGTCGTTAATAAAAAATATATTTTGAGAAACGTGTTCAATTATCAATCAAATAGAGTGCTTTAATACCCTTCACGACTTCATGGTAGAAAATCAGCTTTCCCTGGATGAAAATGGAAAAACTTTCAGAGAATATTTCCCAGCCATTTCTAATAATTAAAAATGGACTCGCAATCCTCTGGAAGAGACAGCAGGTTTTAAATCTTCAACATTAAGTGTGAGTGAAATTTCCAATGAATTTGAATTAAGGAAAAGCTATAAATCTTGGTCGTTATTTGGTTTCTCGTTTAGTTTAAAGGAAGAGTTATAAGTGTTAGTGAATAAATCAATTACAGCTTTGTTACCATTTTCTTCTACGTATTTGAGCGAGAAACATTTTTTTCATATGCCTATATAAAATAAATAGAGAGACAGGCTCAATGCTGAAAGTTTCTTAAGACTTTATTTATCGTATGTGGTTCCTGACTCTAAAGCTTCGTGGCATCCAAAGCAAAAGTATTCTTATCATTAAGTCTCGTGAAGAGATTAGTAGCTAATAAAACTTGCTAACAATTTTTAATCTTAAATTGGTATGGAATTTTGTTATCAAAGGAGAATATTTCAGTTATGTCAATTCAGAACTTTCCAGTTCCACTTTAAAAACACGGGAAATTTGAAAATACTTTGACAGTAAAGATAAGAAAATGTTACTACAGTACCTTCATTAATTAATTTCAGTTTTAATTTCTAAAACAAATGTATAATTATTTGAACTTATACTAAAGTAGTTTCAATATTATTCCATTATATTTGGTGGGGTATCCCAAAGTACCTACCGAGCTATAGTAGGTTAATTCAAAGGTATTACACATTTTGATTACAATTAATAACTAAATTTCATAAAAACTAGCTATAAAATTAAATGAGTGGCTATGGATATTTATTTACCAGGGGGTTCATGCAGCTCAGATGTTTGTGAAAGGGGTTCGCGAGTTGAGAAAGTTTGGGAACTGCTGCTCTAAGCTAAAGATTATCTGAAGCATTTTCAAATATTTATATTGCCATGTAATATTAAGGAAGCTGTAAAAATAAATTGAGAAATTTTATTAGAGACTAGTAAGAAAAGAGGCTCAGAAGTGAAAGCTGAAACTACTAATTATGTTACAAAAATAACACAACTTGAGGACGATAATTTAGATATAACGGAGAGCAAAATATCATTTGACGTGGTTAATGAGTTTTAATATTTAGAAACTATTTTAACTAGCAACAGAACAGACAAAATGCATGCCGTTACTTGGTAAGTAAACTGATAACATCTCGCCTGTTGTTAGGGAATGTAAAATTCATAATATACAAAAGAATTATTCTACCGGCGGTTACCTATGGGTGAGAAACGATCTTTAACCTTACATGACGAGAATAGATTTAGGGTATTTTAAAACAAAGTGCTTAGGAAGATCTTGGATCCAAATAGTAATAAAGATACTGGGGAGTAGTGTATATTACATAATGATGAGTTAAATGCCATGTACCCATCCCAATTCAGTGTTTGTATAATAAAATCTACCAGATTATGGTGAGACATACAGCGCTAATGTAAGAATATAGATCTGTGTAGGTGACCTGGTGGTCTAGGGGTAAGGTGTCAGACTTCTGTGCTGGCGGCCGGGGTTCAGTCCTCGGTCCCGGCAAAGATTTATCTGATTTCCAAACCCTTCCTTCACCTCTGACAAGACATCTTGTGAATTAGGGGAATTCCAGGCCTCCACCGTGGTTCGGATTCATGGTTAAACTGTAGCTCCTCCATTTCATCTCACAATCACCCTACCATTACACATTAGCGTAAGTGCGTACAACCCGAACGGGTAGTAAGACGCGGTGCTAATAATAATAATAGATCTGTGTTCATGGTATTTACTGGTAAATACATAGGGAAGAGATCATTGATAAAACATAGACGAAGAGGTGAGGATAGCATTAGAATGGATCTGAAAGAGATAGGGTGAACTTAGGAGGACTGGATCGTTATAGATCGTTATAGGGTATAATAGGGCAGAATGAATAGGACTACAGTATATCCAGTTATGGATTGGATTAAATTAAGTGGACTGGATGGAGCAGGCTCAAGATAGGAATAGGGCGTAAATAGATGTACTCGATATAACTAGCTTAAAATAGGGATGTGTAGCGTGATTTGTAAATACAGCAATGAACTTTAGAGCTTCTGTTGCAATAGAGTAAGAAAGTAAGTATAAAAATATTACTACAATGTTGATTGAAAGGTGTTTTATTTATCAGTATGTTCTGAATAAGACTAAACTTAACATTACATTCATTTTTATATCTACGAAAATGTTAAGGAGGGTTTCCAAAAATGTATTTTTATATATCTAAATCTTATAATAGAGAAACATATTATTATATATTTTACAAATAATAATAATAATAATAATATGATAAGAACAATTCAATACTTGCCTTAACACTTTCAAATACCTTCAGAAATGTGAAAATCAACTGGTTACAATTACTTTAAATTTTGAGCCAATACCTGTTCTTAACAATGATTAAACAGTTTTTTACAGCTAGACATAATTTAATAGCCGATATTTTGTTTAAAACAGGATTTAACTAATATTTGGGAAAGTGAGACAAGAGAACCTCACGGGTAATTGTCTAGAGAGACAATAGAGTTTATTTTACTACAGCTTGTGGGGATCTAGCCCAAACCGCCTGGATCAGATTCAAGCATACTAAATGGGTAGTTAGTATTTCTGATATATTGAGGTTAGCTATAGAGCTAAACATTACACTCCCTTACTCCCTTTTAATTATTTATGCTATTTTACGCTTTCTAATAAAATTAAAATAACGTCCTTTGAATATTTAACTATTCATTATATGTGACTTTATAATAGTTCAATATCTAATCATACCAACTGGGTAGGGATTAGGACTGTTAGCTTAGAGAAAATGTACACCTAGTTTAGTGGGAAGAGAGTGAAAAACGATTTCATAAAAATACTTTTGAGTAAACCAGCCGTGATTTGAAACCTGACTTTACTGTCCCTGGCAAACCAAAATAGAGGGTTTTGGTGTGTGGTCCGTAACATCGTTTGATGCTAATAAAACCTTTATTTGATTGTTTTAGACATGAATCAATATAAACGTTATTTAAATAAGTCATATGTTTTAAAAATAAACAGAGGTTAAACCTAATATGACGTACCACTTTTTCTCAAGAGTAAAAAAAAGTTTTACTTTGGAAGTTAAAAAAAATACAAGTGTCCAAATAGTTGTGAATAATTAATAGATTCACATTATTTATTTTAATAACATAATAGTTTGCTCCACAAGAGAGTAAAATTAAAAGACACCGCCTCATGAAACAAGTAGCTTATGCTACTTCCGGTAAAATGACGTGACGAATATCTTTTTAACATAATTACAAGTTACTTATCTAACATTTATCCTAGACTGCAGATAGATAGCCTCTTTTTTATCTCTTTTGCTTTTTTAATTTATTTTTTATCTCTCTCTGAAATCATTATTTATCAACATCCTCACTAACAGTAAATTATAAGTTTCACCTTCGAATATCATTAGGTAAGCTTCATTATTGCATTAAATAAACTTCCTTTTTTAATTCTAAAGATGTTTTTGTGAAGTACCAACGAAATGTTATTCCTCCTGGTCGTATTAGACTTTCTAATTCTTTTTATAGCTAAATGAATAAATAATTAAGTATATTCCTAATTCTGTAGCTCAAAAAACTTTTAAAAATCAATCAAAGAAACTGACTACTATACTATGTATTTAAAAAAAAATTGTTTCATCTATTTAATATCCTGAGGTATGTAATATAATTTACAGCTTAAGAGGAATCCTGTATAGGATTTTTTTTAGAAAACCAATTTCTTTTCCCAAAAAAAACTGATTTTATTGTGTTTTGATTTCAAAAAGTATTTATATATATACTTTTTCATTAAAAAGTTGTTTTAACTCATGAAATTAAATGTATTAATTTTCCTAACCTATCAATTGGGGATTGATATTTTATATTTAACTTAATAGAATACTATAGAGAAACGTGTAAATATTTCAATGCTATCACTAGAGTACTTTCTAAGCTATTAAATATTTAACACTACACACTAATATTTCAATTTTAAGTAGCAGGTATTTTTTATTTACTTCTATCTCACTGTGCTAAGGTTTCAAATGTATTTCAAATTCATGTTGGATTAGTCTGAATCATAAGATATTTGGTTTTTGCCTTTAGGAGGTTGGGTTATTAAAATAGTCTTTTCTATATCTGATGGAGTTCACAGATATTTAACTTCACTTCGCATAAGACCTGTTTGCGTGTATATACTAAAGGACATTCTAGGACATTTTGCGCGTACATACCAAATCTGACATGTTCGATTACGGGTGATCTTAGCGGTCATTTTAACTAACTAACAAACTAAGGTGTTATTCAATTTACAAACCGGAACAAAGACTCCTAAACTCCATCTCCAGTACTTAGATTATATCGCCAAATATATATTTAACTAAAATTACAGGATCTGGAAAGATAAGGAAGCTCACTTAGTCTTAATCTCACCAAGCTCATCTAATTTACTTTGCTTGCGAGGTTGTCAATCGGGATTCAAATCCTAGCCGTACGTACTAAGGGTTTTCCCCCTAAATGGCTTCTTAATCAATCTCCACATAAATGAGGGTACTTTTAACCTGACATTCTCTTTACAACGCTATGAAAGGGAAAAAAGTCCGACCAGGTAGTATGACTCAGTGCAAAAATTATATTTATTAAAATAATTGCATGTTTCACTTAATTTAATCCATCCATACTGTTCCCATATTTAAACAAATGATAAAGGAATTAGGAAAGTTGAATATGGTGGAGGTGTATCGACATTTGCCATAAATGGGGGTGGAGTTACTCCAATATACTTTCCTGTGCGTATAATCATATGGTAAAATAATAAGAAGAAAGACTTTGATTTGTTAAAATTTGTACATTTTAGTTGTAAGATTGTTGAGTTTAAAAATATGTATGTTAATCGTTGGTTCTCTTTATATTACTACGTGTTTGCGCTGAACATGGCCGGGCTATCTACATTCGACTACGCTTTTGAAGTAGGAATTAGGAAGTGGCATTTAGAAGGAAAATATACAGATAGGTATAGAGAGAGAGGGGAAAACTATTTAACTTAACTAAAGACATTCACTATAATAGATGAGATTGACGTTTAGTTGACGTATATACTTAACCTCTAGGTGTTATATTATATACATAATTGTTTTTACTCTGTGTGAAATGAGTTAAATTTTTTTTTAGACACACACATATGTTTATTGAGCTCAGTATGTATGTTTTATATAATAAGGACCTAGTTGTTGTATAATGTATATATATTGTTTACAATTTATTTTTAAGAACAATCTCATAACCTACATAGGTGTTCGACTATTTTTCCTAAAGGGTTTCCCACTTTCACGCCACGCAAATGCTTGTACATTTACTCTCAAATTCTGCCTCCTTCCCTCTCACCAGCAAGATTAATACATGCTTGCAATCCAAATGGGTACTTATACGTGACTAGTGAGTTTGTGAGTGTGTATATTTTTAGTTTCAAAGCAAAAAGAGTGTATGTGTGTGTGTGTCCAGAAAAAATATAAGACATTTCTAGATAACCCGGAAAGCCAGAATTTTTCAGGAAGGTAGAGGGATTACCTAATATAACAAAAAAATCTAATAACGGGAAATTTCTAAATAGAGCTTTAGAAAATGGGAAGAATATAAAAAGATTTTTTTAAAGAGGAGGTATAAAATCAAAATTTGGCAGGCGGGTAAAGAGACAACTCCATACAACCAAATAAATCCCTAACGCTTTAATTTCTAATAGAGAATTAGAGAAAGAAGTGGGAAGTGGTTCCAAACTACAAAACTAATATTATTAAATACTTATCAATGTAGTAATAAAATAATATTTTAGCAGGTTGCTAAATAGTCCACTGCAAATAGCTATAATTGTTTGAAAATTTTAAATTTTTAGTAGGACCCCAGGAAATAGGGTATGCGTGGTATAAACAGAAACAAAACTTTTGGGTGTGCTAGAAAATTTAAATTTTGATGTCAGGTAGAATGACAATTCGAGATAACCAAGTCCTAAAAATTAAAATATCTAAATGGTAGTTAGAAGGGCTCACTCGAATGGCAAAGTAAAGTATACCGATCAGCAGGCACTCAATTAGGGCACATTATAATTGCAAAATAAAGTATTCGTGTCAGTAAACATTCAATTTGGGTGCATTCAAATTGCGTAGTAAATTATACCGGTCAATCTGTGCGCATGAGCTTAGGAACGACCTATAATCACATTCAGCTCCTAGCCCCTATCCTAATATAAATTAAACTAACCTAATTTAACCTAGCCTAACTTAACTTAAGCTAACCTAAACTAACATAGCCTAACCTTGCCTAGACTAGCCTAACTTAACCTAAAATAACCCAACATAAACCAATCTAAGATAACATAGCCTAACCTAACCTAATATAACCTAACCTATATTTTCTATGTTTATATTTGGGCCTACTCAGCAGTTCGTGTAAGGGTATTGCCATCCTTGAAGGAGATTTTCCGCAATTCATGTGCACCGGGTTATAAAAGTGTGTGTGGGGAGGGGGGTTGTGGGGGGTGTTGTAGGGGGGGTTATGGAGGGTTATAATTTATAAAAATAATAGAATAAACTACTTTCTACTGTATTAGAAAACTGAAACTTGGAGGGACAGAGGTCTTAATAGTCTGAACATTTTAAATTCTAAATGGACGTGGGGGAAATAGTGTAAGAGAAGGTAGAGAAAGAAAGACAAGATTGGTGTGATAAAAAATTTGATTTATGCAGGAAATATTATCACATTATGGCATTTCTGATGGAAACTTTAGCTTTAAAACTTTAAGCCAGGTTAAAAAAAATCCTCCAAAATTATCGGTTTGGGTAGGCCAACTTTATTAGTTTGTGGAAGACCATATCTATGTTTTAGACCATTTATTTTGATATCAACATTTCATACATTAATATTAATAATGGTTAAAAGTAAGATTTCACAATATATTTGTAACAATTGAACTTATAGTGAAAGGCTTTAATCCATATAGAATCATATTGATAACTCTCTCCTTTATTTTGGTGTGAGCCAATTTTGAAATAACAAACCACGTCTTAAGTAACGCGGGATTTATTGACGTCTGAAACATGGCTCACCACTACGGTAGGCAGACACTTTAGTTAATTCTTAATTAAATTTTAATACATATATTTGTCAAGTATGGACTTGTTTGTTTAGCTATAAGCACAGTTTATTCCCTACCCCGTAAGGTAACGGCGTGATTAGGAATGTACGTATGTATTTATCAATTTTTATTATTCTTTAGTTTAGTTTACCCCACTATATTTTTTGAATTAAAAAGGCAAACAATACTTTTTTTAATATTTATACTTAGGTTTAACACAATTTAGGGAAGTGCTTACTTTTCAGTGTAGGTATCTATTTATACTTTAAAATGGCCACACCTTGCTAGAGCTGGGATTCAAACCCTTACTTCTTCGTCACAAACAATCCATTCGCATGCGAGTTTTAAATAGTAAAATCCTAAATGTGTGCCAGCAAGGAATATCTGAAAAATCAGTAATTTAATTCAATCAGTGTATTGACAAACTGAATGCCTTGAGTATATTTAGAGGCAACAAACAGGTTTATTTTTTAAACCTCTTCTTACTACTCGTCCTAGATATCCACATTTAAAGTGTTAAAAATGATGAAACTAGAGTAAAGGGGAAATTTAACCGAGTTTCCTTAGAGGGGGAGAGAAAACCACTTAAGAAAATAACCCACAGACAACTCCACTAGGATTCAAACCCCAACTTTACCACTGCCAGGAAACAAGACCAAGTGAGTTTGACCTTTACTCCACATGCTCACCGCTGCAGGTAACAAGTTCGTTAATCTAAAGATTATTTTCATAGTTAATTTTTACTATGGTTTATTTATATGCCATAGTTAAACCTGTAATAAATTAGCTTTATAAATAAAGTAATTGTTATATTTTTAATTATGAATCCATTTGGTCGCTAATGTAAAGAATATCTATACTTTAGTTTTTTTTTACCACCCCTTCTTGCTATCTGCTCAGGTTGTGCATATGTGATAGTTATTCTAATGGAGTAAGGACGACAAAGAAATAACTGAATCGGTGAGTGGAAAAAGGATAACATTCCAGTTTACCTAGTTCTCTGTAAAATGGCAATAATAGTTTTGTGACTAAACTATAAGTTTATCGAAAAAAGTTACCATTAGGCATTTTTAATTCTAGTCAATAAGTATTTAATCCTTAAAATATCAAAGTGAAATTCTCATTAGTTTATTACTTAATAATGATTAAAGTTTTTGGAATGGTTTCCTTTTTCCACTCAATGCTTTGACAGCAGGTAAATAAGCAACTAATCTCAGTTTTGTACAAAAAATATATTTAATACCGGTAGTGAGTCAAAAGTTGAAATTAATAATATTTTTTAAAATGTATATATGTATATTTTTTAATCGGAGGCAGCTGCGCAAAATGACTGACAAAATATTGGCAGTAGCAATATGGAGAACCAAAGATGCCTGCAGTAGTGGTCTGTAGTCCTCTGCTCTCATGTTTACATAAACTTTAATATTTGATAAAGAGTCGCTATTTGATTATTTTGTATGGTGGTGGTCTTCCTCCTAAAGAGTATTTTCTTTACAATAACAAAACGTTTGATTTATACGGTGTTGAAAACATAATATGTTATTATAATTTTACTTGCATTTTATTTTTTGTGTTGCAAAAACAAATAAAGGACTTGTTTTCAGTATTTCACAGTTAACTACTATAGTCCAGCTTTGAACACGTCCTTCTACCGCATCACACGTGCAACGACAGTGAAAATGAATGGTCCAAAGTTATTAATATCAGTTTCCCAAGCTCACTGTTGAGTATAAAAAGGTGAACATTCCAGGAATCTTATTCTTTTTCCACTCAAAGAAATTTCAAGGCCGAATTTAACCATGATATGAGACCAAAATATTCACTATTTTTATTCATTAGATAGCTTATAAAAAAACGTGCAATATGGCTATCTAAGTTTAATTTACCATATTTATGGATTGTTATCCCTTTTCCACTCGCCGATCCTATTTTCGACTAAATATAGCCGCATTTGCGTGGAAAAAGTTTGGGAAATCACCTAGGAAAAACTAGGGCCCCCATCAGGGGTGTCAGAAAGGTTCGCCGTCACACAAACCCATGATTTGGGGAGGCCTCACGCTTACCTAGTTGAGAGTGGAAATAAGAGGTTGGGATGTGAAATTTTTAATTGCATGCACGTATAATGTCAGAGAGTAAAAAATAAATAAAAAATAAACAAGTAGTTTATTTATTGAACAAGTGAAGTAAGTTCTCCATTTTAGCTCCACCGATTTAAATTTGTTTGTCTCTTTGTGTTGGTTATGTCTCGCAATAGCTTTTAATCACATTAATTGATTTAATTAAAACTTGACACATCTGTTCTTTGAACCTTTACACAGATAGAGTTTGTTGAGGAAGAAAATAAAAATAGGTTTTGGGGAGGAATCAACCCTTTTATGTATAAAAACACAAATTCTTGCATTAATTATTATATGCATTTACCCTTTGAGGCATTTTCTGATACCTTATATAACTATAAACTAGTATTTAGTGGCAAAAAATAATGTAATAACATTAAACAAAAACTTTGTTTGTGGTTAATTCTTTTAGTGTTGGGGTGTATGTTGGGGGAGGGGGGAGGGCGAGTCCGGTAACTGGAGGCCCCACAAACCAAGTTCGCCCAGGTCTGTAAGTCTGCTAAGGACAGCCCAGGGCAAAGCCACCCTCAGTATACTCGACCGGGATTAGAACCCTGTTTTCCCCGTCATCATCAGCAGGCCAATCCAACATGAGAGTGAAGTCTTAGCCCATTTGGCTACTGAAGCGAGTTAGCTATGTAGTAATACCTTTCAAAACATTTAGTAAAAATCACGTAATTTGGCCAGCTAATATTTAAGCCTACTCCTCCCAAACTGTTTTTGGTTTAAAGTTTCAAGCTTAAAATCAATCTCACTAGATTAGAGAATGACCTTCGTGCTACTGCTGTGACTTATAACTATGGTGTGCCTGCGAAATTGACTCATGAGCATACGCAGCTCAAGAGAAATAATAAAAGTTTTCAAGATCAAATTTTATAAATGTGGCTCAAATAGGCCTACATATTTCCTACCACTCGGCCGTATCTGAGCAGTTGAGTATCATAGATTATATATCATGAAATATTTACTCGAAAGCGATTTCTTGTGACCGGAAACATATATTTCAGTGATTTAGGAAAAAAAGGGATTCTTGGAGGGGGTCATTTAATCATATTTACTAATTTTGAACCCAATTTGACATATGAACAATTTATCAAGCTTATGATACACTTTAGATGTAACAATATAGTTTAAAGTATCCTTATCATGTAAAAATTAACTTAAAAAAGAAAATTTAAAAAAAGGAATAAGTATAATACAACTGAGGTAAGCCTGGAAACTAAATGTAAGTAACACCCAGAGAAAGAGCTTAGAAAACTAAATAATATATAATAGGACTATGCAAAAATTTCATTTTAAGCTCAAAGTCAAATTGAAATGAATCTTGATGAATGCGAAGCAATGTTGAAGCCAAAGTCGAAGAAAGGTTTTTGTAGTTGTCACATAATCGTGCGGTCCTTATAATGCTTTGGTTGTTCATTAAGTACATAGACGGAAAGGGAAAGGTTTATAGAAAAACAAAGAATTCCATAGTATTCTATGCCGACCTATCTTAATTTATCCACGCCAACATTAGATATGACATTAAGTCGCTAGTCGCTGTTAAAAATAATTGATACGACACTATTAAATAAACTTTCTCATAATATGTATTATAGCTTAAAAAACTCAAAAATATAGTTTTAATAAAATAGCCTGAAATAAATCTTACTTTAAAGAAACAAATTCATAATCTTATTAATCACAATACTAACACTTTATATATAGATTTTAAAACAAATTGTTGAAATAAATTTAACATAATTCATATTTAAAAAAATAAATTATTTGTAAACTATCCTAAAATTATTTATCATTTGTAAAAATAAAAATCTATTCCTATAATTATATCACGACAAACTCTTCACAGAATGCAATTTTGAATTCAATCTTCAAGGACCATTTACAAAACAATACAATTTTAAGTAATCTTAACAAGTTATCTACTCTTAAATTAATTAATTTTGTATAAATAAAGATATATTATTATTTATAAAAAAATAATCTCCTAACACCAATTTTGAACAAAATCTCTAGACATTTACCTAAATATTCAAATTTAAAAAA
>CABFVX010000013.1:19748-64807 GCA_902151425.1 Timema shepardi
ACCAAATTCCCCCCCCCCCACCCCCCCCCCCCCCCCTAAAAATTATATATCTTTATTTGTCATGTGTATGGAAAACACTCCACAGATATACATTTTAAAAATAATTAAAATTTTCAAATATTTCTCCTCAGTAAACGACATTCTATAAAATGTTTACCTAAGTGCAAGTATAAAGGGCTATTTCTCATTTCAATCACTCCCAATATCCATTTGGAGGCAAATCGTTATGGCATTTTTTTTAAATATTTTAAGTTTGGGAAAAATAAGTCACCAGTAAACAAACCATAAATGAGTTTTTACCACAAAAACAACAGTACTCTGCTATTTTTTTATTTCAATCACTATCAAAATACCCATTTAGAATCAAATCGTTAGCATCATTGGTAAAATATTCCAAGTTTTTGAAAAATCAGTATTCAGTAAACTACCCATAAAGGTGTTTTTACCCAGAAAGCTGGTGAACACTGTTATTTGTCATTACAAAGACTCCCAAAATATTAATTTGGAAAAGAACCGCTAGGACCACTTTCAAGGGTTAGAAAAATAAGTCACTACTCGTAGATGAGTTTTCAACCCACAAATAGTACACGTTGTTAATTGTCATGTAAAACATTCCCTTGACACCCTATTGAAACCAAATATTTGCAGCCATTGGAGAAATATTTCTAGTTTTTGAAACATAGGTCGTCATATATATATATATATATATACAAAAATAAAATAAATTAAATATTCTTTAATATATATTTAATGTGTATAATATTGTGTATTTAAACTAAATAAAATATTGTTTATATATATATAATATGTATAATATTGAGTATATAAGTTAAATTAAATATTATTTTATACATAAATGTATAATATTGTGTATAATATATTATATATTTGATAAAAATATTATAATATATATATATAATACTATAAAAATATAGTATATAGCGTAAATTTAATATATCATATAGAATATATATTAAATATATAATATTATATAATATATATTAAATATATTATATTATATATAATATATAATAAATATATGAATTATCTTATTTTATAATAAATATATTATATTATAAATAATACAATATTTTTTCATAATAAATATATTATATTATAAATAATATATATATATTACAAATATGTTAAATATTTTTTAATTTAATAATATATCAAATACATTTATAATATATATAAATCTTATATATAATACATGATAATTGTCATACAGAAAATGTTATATAAATAATATTATATATAATGTATAATATATATTTGATTTACAAAATCAGCGGGATCATATGATACAAGGGTATATTGTTTAAACCACCTTAGCACCTCTCTATGTTTAACCTTTTGTTTAGAAGTTCTAGAAGAATTTATATATTTGCAAATATCGATTTGTGATATTGTTAGAAATAATTAAGATCAGTTTGTAATTCTGATACTAGAAAAGTCTTAGTAAACGTTAATATTTTCCAATAAATATTTAAAATAAAGTCAGAAAACAAACATTTTAATTTAGCATTTTATTGAATTAAAAAAAGTTAGACTATATATCATCATAAAAGCAATTAAAATTCATTTAACTCCAAGGGTTCGTTATTTTTCCTTCTGACTACGATTGTGGTTTATATGTTCGTGAGTTATGTACATGACCGTACCCATTATTAGATGTTGAAAGATGATACGACGACAATAATTAAACAAGAGTCGAGTGTTTGATGGAAGGAAATTTTCGAGGATGTTCTATGAGGAATGACCTTCTGCGTTTCCTGTAAAGGAACTTGTACTCTTAGTGTGTATGATGTCATTTAGTCATTATTACTCGTCAGAAATTCACATCTGCTCCTTCTTCAGATCAACAACAAGTGTTGGTGGTGCACTTGAACTGATAAAATTACTCACTGACTTGAGTCCGATGTAAGGCGCTAATTTTTAATTGACCATCCAATAAATTATTATATTGATAAACGTAAATTAAATATAATACGCCAAATAAATATTTCTCTCTTGTTATTGAATTATTGAATCCTTAGGCAGTTGGCTAATACTATATATATATATATATATAGTTTTTTGTGTTTATTTCTTTATATGTGTGTTAAATTTACTGAAGCCTTCTAAACGATTTTCAAAACATAATATATTTCATAATTGTACTATTCAATCAATTACTGTAGAATATTTTACCTTTAGACTGTAATTTTTGTCTGTATTATTGTTTGCCACAAACCGGTTTTGGGGCCACAATATATAATTAAATATCCTTAACATAGATATAGTTCAAGAAAGATTTTCAAAATAAGAATACGATTGCAATACGTATATTTATACAAATGAATATATAAAATCTTATACTTTTCCAAATTTGACATTTTCATAAAATAGTAAAATAGACCCTTGTCCTAAGAGCATCAAAATTCACGGAGAAAATAGTGAGAAAAAAAAGAGCAATATCAAACTTTTTTATAATCCCACATGGGTATTAATATTCAATATATTTACATTAACGCTTAACCAAAAGAGAGAAAGCGAAAGTCGTAAAAAAATCAATATGATTAACCAAATAAAAATTATTATTATACTCAATTTTAAGAAATAATTGTGATTCATCATATGGTAGCCTTGCCCTTCTTACACGCTTGGTAAGTATCTTTACAGAGACCAAGCAAGTATGGATTTTAAGTATCTTCAATAGGCTTCTCATTATTAGAGGTTTCAAACTTTATTTATCTCCCCAGGTTCTAGAGGATAACCTCTTTAAAGAGGACTAACAATTTTTCCCCGCATTGTTTCCGGAATCGAATACTGCTAAGTGACCCAATCAACCTCTAGGATTATATTAAACACTCTTGCTAGTGGCTAGTCAATCCTTTTCGCTCTCTCAGACCCCAACTTAAACTATTCTACTTTTGTTTGAAGAATTTCCCTTGCAATATAATTCATAGATATTCTATTTTGAGAAGGGTTAAACGATCTTCTCGTAGCTATTGGATGTTTTTTGTTCTGCATATAAGATTTTTCTTACCCGCGATGTCACATCCATATCCACATCCATATCTCGTAGGCCCTGGATAAACTAAGCGGGAGTTAATTGTGTTGGGTCATTTGTATTGAAGAAAAGTAGGGGAGAAGTCGTGAATTGACAATATCCTCACACTCATACAGTATTGTTTCATGTATTAATACGTTAAGCATGCCTTTCAAGGTAATCTTCATATATGCTCCCTTAATATCTGGACTAGCCTCTTCCACCAACAACGTAGTGTAACATATTTATTACAAACATATCCAATCTATAGTACCCAGAGTAAGGCATTTTCCCCGGTTTTCCTCACTTTCTAGTTGGATAGGAAAACAATGTGTTTGTTCTGTTGATGGTTTATTATCCCAACATAATGAAAAATCTCAGATATTGTTCAAAGAAATCGTCGTTAAAATACTTGCCCCGTTCAAAAGGTTTCACTGAATATTTAAAATTAAAGTGATGTATTTGACACAATTATGTTAAAATATAAAACATCCAGGGTTAACTTGTTATTAATGCAGCTTTCATCCCACGAGTTGAAAATTATATCCTGCGAGCTATACTGAGGAGGCTGCTGGCTGACAGACAGTCAGAGTGTAGGGAGGCTACATAGGTAAGCATTTCACACGTTTAGACGGGCAAGGAGTACTGTGGGGACTAACCACTCAGGTAGGCACAGTAATTTGGTTCTTAGAAGGAACGATGTAAAATAAATATTTATTCTTATAATAATAATCACAATGACTTAATTATATAAATTCATACATACAAATTACTATAATTCTCATTTCATTTTAATATTTATTTATAAACGGCAATAACCTATTCATAAACTTTGGTGGGATACTTACATACCTGGCACCCAGGGATGAACATTTACAGCAAATAATGAAAAAGGAAAGTTTTAACGTGGGAAATTGAATCAAGTAGGCTGGTGTGTCATATACATTATTTCATTTCCGAGACACGTATCAAACCTTTAATAGTGACAGATGACAGAACTATCCCATACATGCGTGAGACATTGGAAACAATCCACGAGCAATACAGCCCAAATACCATGTTCCAGTCTAAAAATGACTCAGATCAACAGTTTCTCTGAAAGTTTAAAATAATTGTAGTAAAGTGGTTTATTAACATACAAAACATTAACGAAAGACATAAGAGTCTGAACCAACTAGCAACGACACATCAGAAAGGGACAAATTTTGTGAGACGAATCAAATTGATGACTGGGGAGGTAAGGCATCACACCCAAAAATAGAAAAAGCAGCATTATGAAGATTTAAATCCAACCACTTCAACCCAAGCTAAGGAAGAGAGACAATATTATTTTAAGCTGTGTCAGGAGGAGTTAGAGCAGAAAACGTGAGGGCTGTTGTCTAAGCTCAATTTTAATATTCCCAAGAAGTGAAGGAAATAATGGAATGGCCAGAAAGGGGTGTAATCCTTTATCCAACGGATAAGGGCTTGAGCGGTCCCAAAAACCAAGTAAAAACGTTTCGCAGAGATGCTGGCGGGACGGAGGGGGAAAAAAAAGGACCAAAGCAAAGGAAGAAGGGACCCCAAGGAATTACTGGAAGTAAAAATGCAAATAAAGATTTCGATTTCATGGGAAACTTAATGGATTTCATCACAATATCAGCGCAATAAATCGATGCCAACACGTAAAAACTCGGTGCATTAGGACTAGAGAATCCTGAAAACAGGGCGTGGCTATCTTATAAAGCGGCACCTAAATTAGTAAAAAATGAGGACTTTACTTTCATAGGGCATCGCCAGGTGCATAGAGATGCTCAGCCAAGTATAATACGTGAAGAGTGATACTGCCAGAGAATTACTGTCTTACTATAATCCCAAGACACCGATCAATCTGGAATGTGACGAGTCAAAGGGGTTAAGACTCCTATAATCAAGGGCACAATGCATAGAGATTCGAGGGAAGCAACGCTTGGAAAGGAAGGTTAACAAATTCGATTTCAAAATCACGTTAAGTGAGAGGCACCGAAAAACCGGTATCCATAAATTAAGGGGGAAAGATGACACAGGAAGGACGCCTTGTCTATCACTGAAGTGAGTATGTGATGCCAGCCCAGCGTCTGAGGCAGTCCTTGGAATGGGAAGGCATCCAGCTAAGGGACTTCAGAAATGAAGGAGGATGCCAAATAAAAAGACGCCTTGTTTATCACAGTAGTGAACATGCGACGCCCAGCATCAAAATCGGTCCTTGGTAAGAAAAAGAGCCCATCCAAGAGACTTGGGTAAGAAAGGAGTGACACTAAGGAAAAGGATGCCTTGCACATGGTGGAAAGGAGCAAGTGACTCCCCTTATTGTAGCGAGTACTTATTGACGGAAACAACGACGTCAGTGGACGTAAAATATAAGAACTGTGCAGGAAATGTTTTGATAGAGGTGGAGGATCCCATCTCAGGACTCGTCCACTGTGAATGAAAGGGGAATGGTTACAGCCCTTATCAGCTATAGAAGTGATAAAGATAAATATTAAGAACGAGAACAGATCACGCAATCTTGTCTATCTTCAAGAAAAAAGCACTGTCTATATGCTACATAGTATTAGTGATTATAAAACTGTGGTTGTAGGAAAGCGTGCTTTTATGTAGTATATGATCTAAACATACACCCTAACAAGTTGTAATACTAGTATTGGTAGATATGGATTTTTCAACGGCCATTCTAGATGATTACATTTTGCATTTATTATTTTCTATTCATCAGATCGCAATGGTAATTCTTATGATTTGGTGGATTTTAAAATTGGTAAGGTTGAAGATACTGTTAAGGCATTATTACTCCACAATTTTGGACTAAATGGGCTAGGTTTGAGACTAGCTGGGTAGAAATAACCTCTTCAAATGTAATGCTAGATGTATAAAATCAATTAAATTATAGATACATAACCCAAACAAAGTAACTAAGGGAGTAAGATCAGCCTTTTTTATATTATAAGGAAACAAGATTGAATCTAATTACTTGGAATAAAAAATCTAAGCATTAAAAGTAAAACAAAAGTATAGTTTTAAAAACAGTTTTAAATTATGATAGTTATAGGCAATAAGGGCCAAGTTTTGTACAATCTCAAGACTCTATCTGGTAAATGACAAAAAAAAAATTGGTTTAGGAATTAAGTTAATTGGTTTCGTTCTGAAATAGCTCCCCAATTTAACCATTGTATGAAACTTAATCATGGAGGTTGGCGTTCAGTTTTTGTCTAAACTCGGCCTTTCATTATATTTCAATTTTATATTTTTCTCTATATGCTACTAACATAATAACTGTGATAAATAATATATTTCTTTAAATCATCTTAAATTCAATAACCAATAAAGGCTTGTTTTAAAACATTAATGTTTTTATAATGAAATTTATTCTTGTATGTTTCAATTCGTAGCTTCACTTAAAATGACTACGCTTCATTATAATCGATATTTTTAAAACATAATGAAATGTATTTGTATCGGAAAAAAATAATTAGTGCCATTATAGCTTTGTGTTCACTACAATAGATCCAGAGTTTACTGTAAATAGTAAAATAAAATAAAATAAACCATGAGGGAAAAACTTTTTAAGTTTATTTCATTAGGATACGTAGACCTATTTAAAGTTTAATCTATTTATTTATTCTAGTTTTGGAGATAATCGTGGTAGAAGTCACACTTTCTTAGGTGTAAGTCTAGAAATATACATAGACTTTTAAAAACACACCTTTGTTCTTATTTCCAAGTTTCCTTAATTACCCTAAATGGTGGCGATCTTACTTTGCCAGCCTAGACTGTGGCCCTATTTTATAATGTACTTCATTGTTAAATAATTCAAGAGAAGCTTACTACCATACAGGGGAAATATACTATTCTTATTCTTTTTTAGTTATCTGGTTGGGAGCTGGCCACAGATAACGTGGTTAAAGGAGTCAAACCTGGAATATAATTTTAAGTCATCAATAGGTACCCAAGATGCACTCTCCAAGATGTCTATAGGAACCTAAATGTATGCCAAATTTAAACTCTTTTCTCTTGGATTTTGGACCAACTGAAGTGGTGGGAAAGGGGTCGGAACCGTGAGGCTCACAATAATATATAAAGTATATAAACGATCAATTAGTAATTCTTAGGCCTCCTGTGATATAAATGCCATATTTATCAGATTCCTGGGGTTTAAAGTAACCCGTACTGGAAGCTAAGCGATTTTAGACTTTAGGGTCTCATTATAGGTAAAAGTAAAAATAATAAACATGGCAGAGGTGTACGTCTTTAGGTATTCCCAAATTATTATTCAAGATTTATTGGTCTTAAAATTACAGCGTTTACAAATTAATATACATTATATTTAATCAATATGATTATATACTTTGTAACTATGGAGTTTTAGCTGCCTTTTAAGGGGAGACAAAATCTGTTTTTCAGAATTTTTATTTATGCAGATGTAAGACCAACTCAAATAAAGTTATGGAATATGTACAGTATGTATTGCTCAAAGAAAGCCTCTTTACCTACTTATAGGAATATGTATTAATGTAAATGTAAAATCAATATAAATAAAGATGTGGAATATGTTTAGTTTTTATCGGTCAAAGAAACACATTTACCTAATAATAGTAACATTAGATCACCAACCAAATCAAAATAGAATTTAGCTTTGGGTTTAGGAGAGAAATGTCTTCGGTGATAGGTCCTCGGATTTGTAGTTGATTTGGCGATCATGTAAGACACGAGGAAGACATAAACCATGGAACACGTGGCTTAAGTTAGGATAATTGAAAAATCATCACTTTTATTGTGTTTTAACAGGACTATATCTAGTTTATGTCCGTCCTGATAATATGAGGAACCCATGGGTTAAAATCCTCTCTAAATCAGTTTAGTGGGCTTATAGTTCATGGTGAAAGTACAAACAAACAAACAAAATAACTCGCAAATAAACCCATTTGTGTAAGTGAAAGATATGGTTTCGTTTCTTTTCGTAATTTTCAATATTTATGTACCAGATTTGAATTAATTTAAAAAAATTATAATCAATCACCCCATTAAAAATTATTTGAACAATTTAAGTCACATAAGATAATGTACATTTAATATAAGCATTATTTAGAATCATTTTATAAATTAGATTTAATTTAAGAATTAACCATGAACTAATATGTAAATATATAATATATATAAATATGAAAGATTTAGAATTTCCTTTTAAGATAATTAAATTTCTGATGCAATACCTATTATATTTCATCATGGTATAGGCCTAAGCTATTCACTAATGAATTGACATGACTACTATAAATATTAATACAATACAACAGTAAAATTATCACGTTCTTTGTCAAGAGAGGATAAGCTTAACTCGAGAATAAGTGTTATATTTCATTGTCAATTGCTTGGGCTAGTTAAAAAAGTCACATGAAATATCATTCACTATCCTTAACTCTAAACACAAATTTAAATGATTTAGGAGTAGATTTAGTAGTAGTAGGAGATTCTACAAATAAAATTGACCATGGCCCAAAATGTAAGCTACCCCCATTTAAATTTTAAATTGTAGACGAAATAATAGTTGATATAAATAAGCCCTAATATTATTTGTTAAATACATTAATTCTCGTATGCTATGGTTTGATAAATGTAAACAAGATATGTTATTTGAATACAAATAATTTTAATATGTAAGAGCAAAATCATGTATCTAGGAAATATAAATTACGTATATTAGTCTTACATGTACAAAATTAATTGTTCTATTCAAAGCACATTGATATGTGTAAGGAATAATAACAAGATATAGATTTATAACAAGCATTGCTCCTACATCTAAGATATAGGTCAGTAACACAAACATAATGATTTTTGAAATCTTGTGAAAATTTGTCTTCTTACTGTAGTGAATATTACAAACAGTTTAAACTATATATACTAACACATAAAAACACATGGTGGACCAATTTCAGAATGTAGTAGTAAAATATCATCACCATAATCATGTATCATTAGTGGTTAAAATCAATATGTCTTATATGTTAGTAAATCAGGGATTCTGATTGTGTTGAATATTTTAAAACTCCTTTTACCAGTTTTTCAAACATCACAGGAAACTATTTGCATTCTGCTGAGTTTTAGTTTTAAACAACACGGGAAAGTAGTTATTTCAAATAATTATTTGTGAAAAATTGTAATCCACCTTCCTTATTTTGATGACTCTTAATTTGATATTTCATAGACTAATTGAATAGCTGAAGTAGTACTTTTCTCTACCTGCATGTTATATTTCAATATTATACGTCACCAAAAGTGATTTGTCTATTAATAAATCCCACACTCCCATTTACACTAGAAATATTTCGAAATTTTCCATATCTATACCTCTTTGGTTATGTGGGGGACCCGTTTATCAGATTTCCTTCCTACATGTAAGCAAATGTTTATTTTTTCTACAAAATTGGAAGTGTTTGTTCTATTTATATTTGAACTTCTTTGCGGGTATTCTTCCTCCCACAGTTTTCCGATATTTCATTTTGTAATTATGTTTCAGAGTTGTTTAGGTAATTTTTAAACCTTCCTGACAAATTTAAATTCTCCACCACAGTGAGAAGTTGTTTTTGAAGATTTCTGAACCCCTCCCCCTCTCATTTCATCAACGATCACTTGAAAATTTTCAAACATTTAAGAACTTTTTAGGCATTTGGAATAAATAATCTGACTACATTCCTAGCAAAATTTTATTTTGTATCTAAGCTAAAAGTGGTGCTTTCTGATAATATATACACCCTCCCCCTATTTCCAAGAGTTTTAATAAACAAAATTGAGATTAGCATGCTTTTATGGTTATTTTGAGTTGTCACATATTTTCC
This sequence comes from Timema shepardi, assembly GCA_902151425.1. Lineage (NCBI taxonomy): Eukaryota > Metazoa > Arthropoda > Insecta > Phasmatodea > Timematidae > Timema > Timema shepardi. The sequence continues at coordinate 29,637 of CABFVX010000013.1, forward strand.
TGTCAAAATTAAATCTCATACCACACTGACTAAACATGTATTTTCAAAATTGTGGTAAAATACCATTCTTTAAAGATGAATTTTCCATTTATTTTTTCTTGAATAGTGATATTTTGGGAGGTATTTTCTGACGCTGTGTGTTAGTAAACAGGCTTACCACATATGCGTTACATGTGTCTAAGAACTGTAGGATATATGAGAGTGCCTGATATATTCTTAGCAGGGTTCACACTTGTAAAAGTATATCGTAACTTATTCTCGACGCGTATCATGAACGGTGTAATTTGGACGGGACCATTTAACCTCTACGTGAACATGAAAGTGTTACGCATATCAGTTCGTTGCAACCCGATTCAAGTTGATATTTTGCCATCGCATCAAAAGAAGAGAGTTTAACAGCATGAGGTCACGGTATGTCTGGACGTGCTACGAACTGAACACTTTCGGGGCAAGTACTTTGATCATTCAATTTTATTAGCGCATCAAGATGGAATGGACTAAGAAAAACATGTTTAATTTAATGGAACTGTATGAGCACATAACGTTGTGGAGCTGTAATTTCAAACCAGCAAACAAATTAATAGCACTATACTTAAACCTTTTTGTAAACAGGTGTTTTTGTGACAACATTTTCTTTCCCTTCTTTTCTTCGTCACTTCTTGTTGTTGTTTATCCATAATACTGAGGTCTTTCTTCCCCCGCTACAATACATAAATGATGGCAAATATAGAACGCTACTATTTTTAGAGGTAACGAGGATTGGTTCGGCGAAATTTTGTTTCAAACGTGTCACGCACACCGTCAACCCACTCTAGCCCTGTTCGCGATGAGGTAATGTAATGATGTAATGTTACAAGTGTGGACCTTTCTTTTACACATCATCAAGCAAAACATATGTTATAAATATTTATACGTATATATATATATATATATATATATATATATATAACGGGGGATGAGAACTAAACAATAAACTAGGACCAAATAGTATCGAATAGAATACCCATATTTATAAAATCAGGTTATAATTTGACTTAAAAAAGAAACAATACTAAATTTGGATAAGCAATTTATATTAAGTATGAAATAGTTCTAAGGGAAATCACAGTTCTAAGTTGTCCTAGTTTTATTTAGAGGGTTTATGGAATGAGAGGGTGGTGGGTTAGCTTACGTCTGCCACTAATAAAAATTAATTTAAAAAATTATATGTTAGGAAAAGTTTATTTTTATCCATGATTTGTAAATTCTTTTTTAATAAAGTATATAAAGGGTATGTTTCCATTTACTATTTTTTTAATAATAGTAAAATTATCATAGATTATCCTAGACCCACACTAGTCTCAATCTTTAAATAGCTATTGTACTAATTAACACTATTTGGAAAGATATGATACACTGGTTTTCTATTTTCGTTAAAATCTCATAAAATTGTCTTAGATAATCCTAAACGCACACTACTATCAATCATTAAATAAATATTATACTAATTGTATAATTAAAGCCAATATGAAATAGATAATATGTTTATTTTCCATTTTCGTTAAAATTTCTAATGAATCTTATAAACAAGTTATTACTAATACTAAATGTTTTGTCTTTCAACATGTCTGTGCTTTGTCCCAACGAGTTCACCAGTATGTCCTATCATCAGCTTCCTTTTTTATATTCTTAAACATGTTTGAGCCTTCTCCATTCCAAATTGACTTCTATAACATCACTCAATAAGATATTTATTCTCATATCTCTACCCATCCAAATGGATTTTCTTTATATAATCACCTTCTAGATGGCTCTATTTTCAATTATCTAAGAAATAATTTACAGAATCTTAAGTATTGTAAATTTTCCCACTGTGGTGTAGGCAAATCTAGTAATTATATTATCTGTCTTTGTTTTAATTTAAAGTATTTAGCTAAAAGTTTCTTAACCAAATTTAGGATTAACTAACTAAATAACTTGTTGATAACTTAATCGTTAAAGTTATATCACCAATTTTACAAACTAAGGATGATTGTTTTTTCCAGAGCCATGCTATGAACCCTGGACTCTTAGCTCATTACGCAGATGCACATAAGACTAAGCTGTGATTTATTTATTGATAGTGATTTTTTATTTCCTAATACCCTTGTCAATATATTTAATTATAATATATTTGATTTTGGTTTTGGGATTCTTAAATAAAACCAAAATATATCTGTTTAGAATATTCTCCCTTGAAATGTCATCTAGACACCAAACCAGTAAAACAAAACTTGCTCCTAAATATCCCAAAACTTCAAATTTTAATTCCTGTATAACTATGCATATTTGTCTTGTGTTGTAGTAGATAGCATTAACTTTTGAAACACAAAACTGTAACATCTTATAACAATAACATAAACTGGTCCCACGGTATAGTGGTGAGTGCACCTAAAATCCATTCACGGTAGGAATTACGCTCTGAAAGGTCTCTTTTCCTACCAATATCCTGCTATATAATAGATTTCTGGTAGGGAAAAATGACTTTCAGAAAACCATTCCTACGGTGAATGGATAGCTATAAGCTTAAGAGTCCCAGGTTCAATTCCCAGCTAGTACTATGGGTATTATTCCCGAAATTGAAATTATCTCAATGGTCAAGGCTGTGCAAGAGTGATAATATTTTATTTTATTATTTTTATGGTTGTGAGCCCTTTTAATAGAATAACAATATTAAAATAAGTAATAATATAGCAAAATTGTTAGGTATTTTGTGTTTAAATAGTTATAATGCTTAATTTAACTTAATAATACTAATTCGTATCCAAGTATTAAGTAATACAAGCAAAGGCCATTATTTTTTTTATGAATGTACGGACAGTATAGCTTTATATGGTAAACATATTTTAGGCACGGTCTGTACCATATTTTCCAACTTATTAATTTTTATTTAATAAATAATGAAACTGAATCAGCGGAAGACTTTCTAAGTCTTTTACAAATAAATTTCCTAATAGAAAACTACTTTGTATTTTGAAATAAAATTTATCTCTCCTTATTTAGCAATAAATACTGGTTTGTTGACGTTTTTCATAAAATCGTTACTATGATATTTTAAAAACTGGATAGGAATTCGCCCGAAACTATGTGATTTTCATAGAAATAAATACAGCCAAACCGGGCCGTGCCATTGAGAACCAAACACAGGTAGGAGTGATCGCTTGTGTTTGATTGACAGCGGGGGGGCGAGCGGGGAAAGATGAGGGGGAAGAAGATCATTAGCAAACTTTTCAAAACCATCTGAGAAAAGTATTGTGGTACAAAATCATATGAAGAGTAATATTATGATATTTTAGACTGTTCTTGCCTGTTAGCTATTTAATGTGTGAAAGCTGTACAGTCTATTGCTACAAGTATTCTTTGACATTGTTTAGTTTTATATTTTAGTTTGAGCGTAGGCTACCATTTAACTGGCATAAATATAATTATAATAATCAAGTCCTTAGCCAGCAAATAATTTCGGGGGGGCGGGGGGGAGGCCCATCCCCCAATTGATGGAGGCTAGGACAAATTTTAAGTATTAAACCCCTCTAGAAGCTCTCTGAAATATTTTTTATGGCAACATAACACTATAACTGCCATAGGCTGAAAAAAAATCAAAATATTAAACACCTCTAGAAGCTCGTTGAAGTAGTTTTTATGCCAACCTAACACCATAGCTGCCGAAGGCTAGAAAAATTTTTAATTATTAAACACCTCTGGATGCTCTCTGAAGTTCTTTTTATGGTAACATAGCCCCCTAATTTGTACTTGTACAATAATTTTGGTATTGTTTAAACCATAAATAAAGCAATATATATTATTTATAAGATTACCCGACTATGGCCTTGATATTAATCAACTTTTATGTGAATTTTACTGTGTACAAAATGTCTAAACCTCGTTTATTTCCAAGTAAAGTACGCAAAAAAAGAAAACGATCCAGAGATTTAAAGAAGAGATGGAGAATTCGGAAAGAAGAATCTTAATTCACCGTCAACAAATTTGAATCACTTAGAAGGTAACTGTATTTTGAATATATTAAAACTAATATTTGTATTTTGTGTTTGTTAAAGTATATCTAAGCGTATTTTATTTGTGTTTTACTAAAAAATCTGCGAATATGCCAAAAATGTGCCAAATATATTGTTAAAAAAAATTAGTCTTGTACATGAAATGTGGCCGCGTTAAATTGGTTCCAAATGGAAATGATGGCAAGTTTTTGTAATAAAGTGTGTTGGCTACCTCAAGTTTAAAATAGTCCTTAGATATACACAAAATATAACACAAACGTGGTACATTTCCTCTCTATTCTACTTTACTCACTCTTACCCTATTATAATAAATAAATGCGAATAGCTTAGACGGATGGTAAGACGTTCTGTAAGAAATAAATAACTATGTAATATATATATATATGTATATATATAAATATATATATGTATATATATATATATATATAAATAATGGTTTTTAGGACTTGCGCCCAAGAAAGTGAAGACTTTTCACGAAGTGCAGGAACCTCCAATTCCAAATATATGCAGGCAGAAACATACATTTTTGATTAAGAGGACGAATTGGAGGATTTACTACCAAATGTGAAACATCCTTCACTCGTTAGTGAAAACACTATTTCAAAATATGAATATAGTAATGAAAATACCTTACCACCATTTTTCATAGAAAATATTGAGATATTGAAAGAACACAGGATTATTTCACTACGGGTCACCGAATTAAATTAGTTGAACTCTCCAAATCATGGACGTTAGGTCACTATAAACTAGAAAAGGAAATAAGAAATGGGCTTAAATTTACTCTGGTTTATTTTTGTGACAATTGTGATGGTAAGCAATGCATTACCTCAAAACAACTCGTAAAAATTAACTATTTGTTGGGAGAAGAACGCATTGAACTCTAAATACAATTGAAAATATTTATGAAGCTAGCCTATAGATTCTAGAAGCATCTAATTAAAATAAATCCACGTAAGGATAACTCCAAATAAATGAGAGAGGCATCCGTTTTTTTATCTGGGGGTGGGAAGCTCAAAAAGCTTTTATAGACATATTTTTTTTTATCATACAATGATATGGGAGGGAGCTTGGTAAAATCCCAGTGGCCCCCCTGATGTAAAGGATTTTACGAAAGGGTAAATTTGATGGACCAAGATAGAATGGAACAGGCATGATGTAGTAGGTGTCTAGATTAGTAATATATTTAAAAAAAATACTAACATACAATAAATGTGTTTCAAAGAGTAAAAGCTAAAGAGTCTTAGTTCAAGTGTTTGTATCCAAGGTTACCAAGCATAGTATAAACATTGTCATATTAAAATGTTTAGTTTATAAACTAGGAAGTATCGAGTCTACTTCCTCACTAAGCAAGTGTTGGTGTTAGAAAATAGTGATACAATGTTAGCTACACATGCATTGCTAATACACCAGACAGTCCTCAATAAGGATTGTTAGTTTTAGAGCGAGGTGATACAATGTTAGCTACACATGAATTGACAGCCCTCGGTGAGCAGTTTTCTTGTTGCAGAGTGGTGTCCAAACACATACCAGGGTAACCACTCTTTTACTTAGTCATATCAAGATAAAGTATTGTAATCCTGAAAAAAAAATATTTCAAGGTATTGATGAATTTTTACTTTTTTTTAAAACTCGAACTCAAAAAACTAGTTTTCACAATTCTGTTTGTTCTCATGTCTATATGTCAGCCTGTACCTGGTCACGGATCGGATACGATTTGATTTATTTTTTCAAACTTGATATCTAGATGTTATAGGGCAGTATATCAACACGTTTATTTTATTTTTACCCTAACCTTAAAATTAAGGATAGTTTACAAATGAGAGATTTTTTAATGCAATTTTTTTTTCAAAACTGGATCTAAAGATTTTGATTAATATGTAAACCTAGGGAGTAATTGATCTCACAAATAACAACGTAGAGGCTATTTGGTTTTTGGTCAAAAAATGTTTGAAGTGTGATGAGTGATTTTTCAAAAACTTGAAATATTTTAAAAAGAGATTTGATGATTTGGTTCCAAATTGGTATCTTGGGGATGTCTGACATGACAAATTACATTGTATAAGTTTACTTGTTTTTTCAATACATGGTCATTTGTGGGTAGTTTATCGATGAGTGCTTTTCCAAAAACTTGAAAAAAAAAGGCTTTGACGATTTAGCTCTAAATAGGTATCTTGAACTTGTTTTGAGATTAAAAAAACACACTGCTGCTGGCAACAGATATATTAACCTATATCAAGTCATATTTTGTCAATAAGTGATTTAACAGTGTTACTTGTAATTATATATATCCAAAGTAATATTTTGTTAGGACGTGAATTAAGAGCGTTACTTGTAATGAATTGTGAGAAATAGAGCTATAGTAATATTTTATCAGGAGGTGGTATGAGTGTTATTTGTAGTTAATTGTGAGGGATATACAACAAAAAATATTTTCAGGGTAGCCACTCACCAGTAAAATTGGGAAAAATACCGGGAAATGTTCTTGAAAATTTGCCATCATTTGAGAATTTAAAGGCGAGGACCACTATAAATAGTTTTTTGGGCATACACATTTAAACATTTGCCATGGGGCAAACCACTTTAAATATATTCTGGAAAAATTAAATAAAATATATTATAAGTAAGGAAAACTATAATTAGCGTTTAGGGGTATCCAAATCTCAAAAAAGTTTTAGGGGAAGATCACTCCAAATATCTTGGAAGGAGTCTAATTTTCAAAATATTACTGGACAAGGACCTTTCAAGATGAATTCTAAGGTAATTCAATTTTCACAAAATATATGGTGTTGAGTCCTATTAATTGGAAGAAAGTTCCTTTAAAAAATTTTTTATACACTCATACACAAATAAAGTTCCACCATCACTGGGTTAAGCACCTTTTATAAATGTATAGGCCTATGCACTCTACTGACTATCTTGCCTAATCTTTACTTGTAGTTGAGCACACATCACACGTGCAATAATGGCCTTTTTAATCCAGACCTTTAAACAATATACATTGAGAATGTAGAGTAATACCACGGATGTACCCTCGTTTTTAGTGGGTAGGGAAAGGTCCTGTCTATGATGGATCGTGATAAAGTCTCCCAACAGAAGATGGTCAGCATTTTTTTATGCATGGACTCATCTAAGAAGTTTGTGTAGTACTGCAATCTGTGGTGGTAAAACCGAGGGGGGCGGGGGCCAGAGGGGCCTTATTCCCCTGAAAATAATCTCAGCTGGAATAAATCCCACTCCCCTCAATATATTTTAAATCCTCTGATACTATCGAATATGAAGTTGATAGATCTTGCATTAACCTCAAAATAACTTCTATATACATTCAATTATCAAAAGTTTTCCAGAGAAGACCACGTCAAAGTTTCGAAAGACATCTAATTTTCGAAAAAAATTCAAGCTAGGAGCAATCATTTTTGGAGGACAGCCACTTCAAGTAGCTTTTAGGAGATCTATATTTAAGAAAGTAAAGTGGTTGAGGACTATTAAAAATAGCTTCTAGAGGTATCCAAACTTTTAAAGATTTTCCGAAGGACGCTACTCAAAATAGGTTATAGGAACATCCAAATTTCAAAATAATTTGGAGGGAGGAATTCTTTAAATATCTTTTAAAAGAGTATAATTTCAAAAAAGTGGAAAAGGACCACTCCAAATTCGGGACAGGGAAAATGATAAGTGGAGTGTAAAGAGGGGTGATTGCCCTTCTTGGAATAAATTAGCCACCTTTAAAGTAATATTTAATCAGGAGATAACAACGTTAATAAGGCTACTTGAGAGTATTGTGGTTAGAGAAATGTGTATATTTTGTTGATTATTTTATCGTAATATAAATAATAACTTTAATATTTGTATGAATTCCTTGTATTTTCTTCTTAGAGAACATACCTTTTCTACTCTTATTTTACAATAATTTGTTTACATTTTCGCCGTATATTATGTATATGATTGGTGTATTTACATTTAATTATTTTTATTTGTACATTAAACAGAAGAGACATTGTTTATTTAATGTTAAGTAAAGCGCACTATTTTAATCGATTGATATTGCTATTATTAATGGATGACAGACGTTTACTGTAATGAAACTAAATGTATAGTGGACAAAGAACACCTGGATACAAAAAAAACCCTAGCTTTTGGCTTAGCGAGTTCTTTATTCGCTATGTATTAACTTGTGGTACACAATTATATGTATCCATCTCAACATTTGTCTGCCAGTGGTTTTTGGTCGACCAGTTGGCTGTCTATCACTTTATTGTTTAATGTACGTATTTGTCGATGAGTTGACGGCCACCAGTTACCTAGTCTATCAATTTTTTGTTAATATTTTGTCGATCAGTTGGTCGTCTAGCACATGGTAATACTATTATCAACAACTTAGTCTAAGTACTCCTTCGTGTAGATTACTTGTCTGTCGATCACTTTGTTCACATGTATCGGCCAGTCTAATGTTGATTAGTTTTATGCACCCAAATTGGTCAAATATTCGTGTGTACATCACTTTGTCCTCATATGCACAAGCTAGTCAACCAGTAGGTCATACTAGGGTCAGATACTTGACCCACCTAGCATTCCAAATATTTGTATACTTTTTGTCGACCAATTGGCTCTTTATCACATGTTCCTACTCACATCAACCATGTGATCGACATTGCTTTTTTTCATGACAGTCACTTGTCTGTCGACCACTTTTTCCACACATGTTAAACAATGTGCTGTCAATCAGTTAGCTGGAGCCCCAATTGGTCGGCTAGTTTGCTGTCAGTTTGTCTACCTAAGCATGCATTTGTCAACCAGTTGTTCCAAATCGTGTCGGCCACATGTTTCATCTAGCCTTCGAGATATTTTTTACAGCTTATTGATCAGTTTGTATAATGACAGTGTAAACAATATGAACCTGTAACTAATTTTGTTTACAAATACAACTATAGTACTTAGGCCTAGAAATTTAGATCATATCATTAATGGCAATCAGTCCTAGTTAAATATACATGTGTCCAAAAAATATCAAGATCATTACACTTAATTTATTTCGTTGAATATCATATTTAAAAAAAGTGTTTATCTTAAATTAAAAAATACCTTTAGTTAATATCATTTTTATCCCACATATTCCAAAAAGGGTATTTAATTTTGTATATTAATTTGTTGGAATATGGAATCATCTTTACAAACAGCACAGTGAATTTATTCTCATTACCATTAAAAGTCATATATTTATTCGAGTTTCCCTGACTAGGCCAGGGGAGGATCCAGGTGGGGTTGGGTTCAATTGTCCCGTTCCTGTATAGAAAATAATTATAAATATTGAAACCAATACTTTAAAGTTGTAAAGAATGACTAACACCTTCCTCATCCTATCTCCTACACGACCTAATCAAAATTAGGCAACATCTCTTTCAACTTAGGTCTAGAGCAAAGAAAGGGGATTAAAACTAAAATTTTCCAGTATTTATATTAAGTTTAGTATTAAAATACATATTTTTTTCTTTTATTACTAAATCACTTTAGACCTACATACAGTATATATTTATTAGTTTTATTGTGATGGCGACTTTTTGTCTTATGTTATTTTTGTATTAAAATTACAAATGGGTTAATCCAAATTGTGTTCTTTCTTAAAGTATTATTATTATTATTATTATTACTATATTAATTGTTACTTTCAACTAGTTTGTTAAACTCGCAATATTATAGTTAAAATATTATTAATTAAAATCTTTATCAATCAAAACTATTAAATTTATCCTTGAAGGAGCCTTGTGAAAACCAATTTACCTCTACAACTAGCCCTGGATCCACCCTTGAGCTAGGCGTAGTTAAAAGTATTTGTCCTTCTAACGATAGCATTGTATTCCACCAAACCCCTATGTAAACATTTCCTGTTAGGCTACTAATCCCCTCTTTCGTTACTTTTATTTGTACTCAAAGTGAGAAGTTAAGTGAGAGTGAGAGGTAATGATACTGTCTCTCTCTTTAACCGGACCGTCACGAGCACGACAAACCGATAGTGCTACGATCTATCGGAATATATCTGTCCCTAGCAGCCTGTGCACACCGTTAAGCTAGGTCTAAGATAACTCCTGGCTCTACACCTTCATATTCACTAACACCACATCATCTCAATGCGGATACGACGTGTAGACAACCTCCATTGTTGTACCCTGGGAAACGTTCTATGCCATCAGAATGGCTAGAGTTCTATAAACTCAGGTGATCAAACTAGATTATTTATACCTCTTACACTAAAGCTGCCATACGAAAAAAAAAACCAACCACAATTAAAACAAGCAAAATATATTAATCCACAACCAACACTAAACGGCCAATAATGGGAGAATTTAGATACTTATTGTGATTCTGATCTCACTTCTTATTCGGGCTCTCTAACATTAATTAACAGAAATTATCGTAGGATACAAATGGATAAGAGTGAATTTTCATAAAAGTCCTAACAGAGAGTGAACGAAAATACACCATTGACATGAAACTACCGAAGGTCCATTTGATTAGGTATGAAACTCATTGTACCAAGTCAGAGTTTGAATAAAATAGATTGCAAGACCAATGTTATAAATGGCACACAATATGAACTGAGTTTGTTTAAACTTTGGGATCATGTGGTCAAAATCTCCCATGGCAGGTATCATCAAGTCGAAGAGAGTGTTCACCATAGATTACTATCCTTCCAGGTTAGACGCATATTTACGTAACGGTATGAAGTAGGATTATTATTACTATTATTATTATTATTATTATTATTATTATTATTAGTGCCACTTCTTACTACCTGTTCGGATTATACGCACTTACGTTAATGTGTAATAGTAGGGTGATTGTGAAATGACCTTGAGGTTCTGCAGTTTAACGTGGAATCCGATTTATTTCCCATTTACAACCACCAATTTGGGATCCCCATTTATTTACACTGATGAGAAATTTAAAATGTAAAAAAAAATGTACCCTCATTTTCAAATAGCTAAAGTGTAAAAATGTTCAGGATAGCTACCTGATTTTACAGCAAGCTAGAATTCTAGCCCTGATCCAAGTACTCCGCAGACAAGACTAAATGAGACTATCATATTTGTCTTCGTGTCCACCAGTGCAGACCATTCGTTTGTATACCTACCAATTGAATTTCAGGGTTAGGGTAGTAAATATGTTCATCTAAATCAACCTTAGCCCAACTTTGGTCATCCAAACTGGTGGTCAATATTTCTCACCTCTTATCCAAAAGGCATGTCGTGATATTGAATTAAGGGTTCCTATCAGTCCATTTGGACACGTAGCCATGTTATTGTCAAAGCTTATCTTATGGTGCAAACCAAAAATACAAGAGAAAGGTACTCTCTGACAAGTAAATAAAGACAGGTTACAAGAACTTTACTCCTCAACAATCGGCAATCATGCCGTCACGGGTGATGACTTCCAGGCCTCAGAATATGTGTGTGTCTGAGTCACATACAATAAGCCTGCTATTAGCACGAACACACACAAAAACACACTCTAATTTGTGTGGTGGCTGGCGTGGGTACCTACTCTGCAAGACGTCCTAAATCATTGTCAACCTCACAACAACAGGATACGGATGGTGACTGATTGCTAGGAAGGCAGGTGCATTTCTTGAAATTATATTTGTAACTCACGATATTTATTTCAAAACCTTAGTCCAGTAGGTAAACTTATTTATAAAAAAGCACATATTTATAAACAGTTTACAATTATCTGGGTTCTAGGGTTGGTCGTATTTTATCAGGTGTACTGAGCAATGCTAATTTAGTTAGTAAGACGTGTATTAATATTTTAATCAAATAAATTCAATCTCCAATTTGGTAAAAAAATGTATCCTGATATATAATGTATCTTGACTTAATACATAAAAATCTGTATTTGTCACGCAGTCTAGTGTGTCTATTACTCAATATATCATATTGTTGCCTGTAGGTGACGAAAATTTGGATGTCATAGAATCTACAGAGTTTGTTAAAGAGTAATTTTTAGATTGTCACTTTTCATGGCTGTTTATTCATCCCTTTTTATACTAATGCGGATGCACTTAATTACTCAAACACATTTTGTAATAACTAATCCCTGGATTAAGCCATCAATTACCAAGATGTTAGAAGTACTTATCAACAAAAAATACACTTAAAACTAGCTAGAAAATAGAAAAAGGCGAAATGTATAGTAAATATTCCTGCCCACAGCACGAGATTAATCAGAGGAGTGACGACATAAAGTTTTAGGAGTTAGGGCGGTGATTCCATAACTTTTTTTGTTTGGAGGATTATTTTAAATATCTCATAGACACTTGGGGAACCCATAACTTGCTGAAACAGTTTGTGTTCGTTAGTGGTAGATTAAAAGAATATTCGTGTAAGCCACTGGGGCTAATAAATTATAATTCATACGTTTGAATAAAATATTTCTAGAGTATTTAATGCCTATTTATTTTTACTAACTATTATATTTTGGTACTAGAAACTATTTTATCAATATTCTTACCAACCTCACTTTTAGTGTCATTACCGGCAGTCTGCTCTTCATCTTCTTTGAATACACGAGCTCTCCTATTATATTTCCACAATGTATAAAAATTGTGGAATGACCAATAAAAAGTAAGTTTTTGTAAATTCTCGCAGAACTCTAAAAACGGTCTCGTGAAACCATGATTGGGAATTATTGATCTAGAATCAAGAGAACCGAGTTCAACACCATGATTGTATATATAATAAATTAGTGTCGATTTACGGGTTACTCCTTTATCCTTTGTAATATTTTGTTGAGGGGGTGAGCTTGATAACTTTAAACTAGTTTTATGCAGACAGTAAAAATTGTTTATAAATCATATGGGGTTATACAATTTGGCTGATAATATTTTTATTTTTTTCGGTTCGTCTCACTATATTTTAAGGGTAAATGAAATTTCACCTTTTTCATATAAATTTTTGTTCATATACTGTCACTAAAAAATCCTATAAATACTTGCTTACTTACTCTATACCATTATTTTGGTATATATGTCAGTGAAAATTGCTACAAACCTAGGGGTCCCGGGTTCAATTCTCGGCTGGTGTGATGGGTAATTTTTCCAAAAAAGGAATTATACCAACGGTCACCAGAATTTGTTTAGTCAGGGCTAAGTTTGGTTTAAAATTGTTCTCTAGTCCTAAACCCTCATACTCACTATCACTATCGCCTCATCTCATTGGAAAATGAAAAGTGCCTCCATAGAAAGGATGTACGATAAGTACACTTAGGGGTCCCCTGGGCAATGGTACATTAGTACTTACTAATCTTTCCACAAACAGGGCTACGAGTGATGTAACCCAGACACACACACATACATTACTTACTATATGGCATTAGGATCTTGAAAATCCATTGCCATACTTAAAAAGTATGCCACCTATCCATATTTTGAGCTAGTTGAAGCCAGTCCACCTCATTTACATTTTATTTATTTCTAGTCAATTCTAATGTTAGCTCTAAGTCAACCTAATGGTCTCTTATAAATAGGCCTACCCTTGACTCCATGCTAGATTTTTCCATTCGCAATGTATGTTAATCCCATCGTGATCTGTGTGGTTTGATTACTCTAACAATGTCTCGCGTAGAATACAAGCTGTGTAGCTAATCTTTGTGTAACCTCCTTCATTACCTAGTATCTTCATTTATTTTCAGACAAAATATATTCCTAAGCATCTTGTTTACTATTACCCTTAGTTTATTTTTGTCATGTAAAGTAAGAGACAATGTTACACATCCCTAGAAAATAAACAGTAAAACTATTGTTTTTTAGGTGACCTGGCGGTCTAGGGGTAAGGTGTCAGACTTCTGTGCTGGCGGCCGGGGTTCAATCCTCGGTCCCGGCATAGATTTATCTGATTACCAAACCCTTCCTTCGCCTCTGACAAGACATCTTGTAAATGTGGGGAATGCCAGGCCTCCACCGTGGTTCGGATTCCACGTTAAACTCTAGGTCCACCATTTCATCTCACAATCACCCTACCATTACACATTAGCGTAAGTGCGTATAACCCGAACAGGTAGTAAGACGCGGTGCTAATAATAATAATAATTGTTTTTTATATCCTGAGCTTAACATTTTTAAGAGCAGGCAAGATGTTTACAACTTACTGACCTGAAAAATAAATACTTGACGCTGGTGGTCCTCGCAACCAAGCTGTTTTACGTCGAAGTGTGACTGTTGTCTGCTCACTGGAAAACATATTTAGGAAATATAATATAATAGCTTTGGCTATTTGATTCTTAATTATAAGTGATCCCTTACAGTTATAATAATCGTAAAAGTGGCAGCAATAAGCCAACTACCGAGTCAAAGGTGGCTGCGTTATCTGATAGCTCGTGATCTTAATAAATCACACATTTGTAGCACAACTATATCTGCACGTCCATCATAGATTCTGCCTTAAAATATGAGTGAAGAACTATCCTAGGCACGGGACGATTCCTGGATTGATCAGTGGTTAGAGCATTGGCGTACTTAGCCAAAGGTTCCAGGTTCGATACCCGTTTCTAGGTGTCATTTTTCAATTTTCAAAATATGACATATTCAGGAAAGGTAACGATGGTTTCTTCCTTAAGGCGACTCCAACGAAAAACTAACAAACCCGTTAATGGTGATCGTATAGTCATTTCGAAAAGTAACAATATAAACTCTTGCTATGAGCATGTCTTTAAAGGGAAAGGCATGCTTTATGCAGGACCTCTACATTATCCACGTAATACGGTTCCAAACCACAGATGAAATAAAAAATATAATTTTCTTTGGCCAGGGTGTCATAACACTCCCAAATGTGATATTTTCCCTCCACTTATATTTCATCTATAGCATAGTTCTCCTTTGGCTAAAAATTACCTATACATCCTCAAATTATTTTGTTTGAAAAATTGGGAGAAAGATCTCTTGGCCAAGTACTTGTCTGAACTAAAATATTTGGGAAACAGATATTAGTACCAAGTTATTATTATTATTATTATTATTATTATTATTATTATTATTATTATTATTATTATTATTATTAGCACCGCGTCTTACTACACGTTCGGGTTATACGCACTTACGCTAATGTGTAATGGTAGGGTGATTGTGAGATGAAATGGAGGACCTACATTTTAACATGGAATCCAAACCACGGTGGAGGCCTGGCATTCCCCACATTCACAAGATGTCTTGTCAGAGGTGAAGGAAGGGTTTGGTAATCAGATAAATCTGTGCCGATAAGTACAATGTTAATAGAATTTTTAAAGTGTACTGTGGCGTAACGCAAGGACATGAATTTCCCACTGATCAATTTGAGATCAGGAATACATTTTCTCACCTCGAATATATGTTTGCAAAGTAACCACGTTTAAATGCAGCTGCCAGGGACAAGACGACATCAAATGCTTATATTATCATTATGAAAGTATATACAAGTATTTTTAAAGGAATATTCTGGTAGGCTAGGCGCCTCATAGAGGACGTGACTTCACAAACGTTCTAGGAACACCGTATGTTTATATTAAGAAATATTTATTTGTAATTATATCATTTAGGCGACTATATGAAGCTTGAAAATATTTGTGAGTGGCATCATGGTATACATATTCTACTTAATTTTCCAAATAGTATTTATTTTGTATTTGTTTATAAGTAACTATGTCCATACCTTCTGGTTCTATTTTACGTCCCAACCTTTTTTGGTGATGACCAGTATATGGGCAAGGCAAAGTTTGTCGTTAGAATTTCGATTTTGATTTCTTCAACTGTAAGTGTCAGCGAGGGAAAGTGTACCACCCTTTTTGTTACCATAATTCTGAGGCTCACTCTTAAAGTTGATCTGCACCTTTGCATGACACAAATATAGACCTTGATGCCGAGTCAGCGCTGTCTAATTATAGCTGTACGTGATATTAGTCACTGTTTCAAGGAACTTGGAGACGGCCTATCAAAGCATTGAGTTGTGGCTCAATTCAACTCAGAGTGTCACCATCGTTATATGTCATACAATATTTTATGAATCTACCAGGCCTTTAGTCCTTAGTAAAGAAGGCCGAGGTTCTGTTGATGGGCCAATCACCACCAAGGCATCAAACAAATGGCCCCTGTTGAATCCACCCATATGAACCGGCGTAATCAGGTACTCTCTCAAAATGGCAGCGGTTTGGTGGTTCGTAGTGTTAGATTCACCAGTGATGATAACAGCAGGCTCTGTATTATCTGTAACTAAAGTAGAATTTAAAATTTAGTTCAGACATTGTCTAAAATCAAATAAATTTTCATAGTTAACTATTTTAAAACTGCCTGGAAACATATTGACAATTTAATTTATATTTTGTTTTCGTGGACCATTCTTACTACCGAAATAAAAGTTAGGCAATCTCACAACACAATACTCAAATTGATCAATCTGTTACTACAACTGCCTAATTTTTTTAATTTAATTTTTTTTCCCCCGCTTTTACTAAATCATTTACAATTCAATTTCACGGTTTTAATGGCACAATTTTACAAGTGAATTCATCTACACTTAATACTATAATTAATATACAACATGGCAATTTTTCTTGAATTATTTAAAACACCAAGTTAATATCGAATTATCAAATAGTTTATTATTTTGTAGTAATAAAAAATATTTTCAACATTGTAGGTGGAATTATGTCCGGTACCTGATTGTGGTGTGGGATCAATGGTTTGATTTTAGGTGTTTCAGAAAAAGAAGACATTCTTTAACAATCCAAGTCATCTGAAACAAGCTAAACGTTGTATTAATGCAATTATTTTTAAATGTAGAGGCGTCTATTGAATAACATGACACTCTCGTGAAATTTCCCAACAAGGTGAAAAATTATGTTCTCAATAATTTTCTTAAGTAACTGGTCTTGCTGGGACTCGAACCCGGGACAACTAGATCAGTAGGATGGAATGCTACCAACTTAGATAAGTTTCCAGACAATAATATACAATTTTCAAAGGTCTTGTCTATCAACAGAGGTAAGTAGTCAGAATATAAATTGACTATGTCTTCAAATGGCGTACCTTTTGAATTAACAACAGTCCAAAACTCAATATTCTCTGGCGATATGAATATTGCCTTTCTATCTCGCTGGCTTAGTAATAAATTGAAATCTTGGGACAACTCCACAGCCTCGACGTCTGAACAGCGTCCAGCATTTTTGTGGGGTCGGGGAGCAGAGGGACGGTGCCTGAAACAACCGGTAAATCACCTGAAGTAAATATAATTTAAACAGTTCAAAATTTATATATAAAACCAAAGAATATAATCTACACTTTGGAATATGGAACAAAAATAAATAAGTTAATATCTTAGAATCAAACCCAGCTAGAAACCAGAATGTGAGAGTCAGGAGAATTGAGAACGCAAAATATATTTTTTGACTCGCCATAAAAAGATAATAAAATCTCTGTTTATTTAATTTCTTTAATGTCTGGGATTGTTTCTATATTTTATTTTAATAAACCGTGATTGATTTTAATGTCATGATAATGTTTTATCAATATAGTGTATTTTGTGTATATTACAATTTCGTGTTTGGTCCGTACATGGTTTTAATTTTCAAGTCTCCAATTAACCATTAGCATATGAACCAAAAATAATAAGTAACAATTAATCGTATAAAACCAGTATATCATATGAAGCAAAATACAAAATACAACTTGACATTTGAAACAAACTTAACAATTCACACTTCGAGATAAATAAAATGTGAAACAAAACATTAAGAATTTACAATTTAGCACATGAAACAAAAAAAAATATTCACAATTAAGCATATGAAAGAATAGATAATAATTCAAAAGTTAGGATATTTAGGCAACTCACACGTAACACCTGTATCATTCATTGGCTCTTCTCTGTAAATCTCCTTGAAGGTTTCCATATTCAGTATTCACGTGTTCTTTATTAATAAAAATTATTTCAAGAATGAATAAATATGCACATTTCTCCATCTATTTATAAGGGTACGAAACGCTTTCACCGGTCCATTCATACATCTCACATCAGGTCGAAGACTTTCTAACAATCTAGCGCCACCATACGTTACCTTTCTTGTTCCATCATGTTGAAAACTCCTCGTCAAGCTGGCACCACCATAACTTCAGGTAAAAAAAAACCTTTTGCGACATTGAAAAGGGGAAGGGGATGAACGTCACTAGGGGGAAAAAAATCTTCATATTGAAAACTCCAAGCCAAGCTAGCACCACCAGGTCATTAACTCCTTTGAAGTAGGGGGATGACGTCACTGGGGAGATCCCACACAAAATAGAAGACAGGTGATCTAAAAGTAGGTTACAATGTCTTGGTTGGCTAGTTAATCTGTCTACTAACCTGAGTTAAAATATATCATTACATTTAATTTTTTGGTTCAGAAAATACTATAGAACGAGCATGGCTATTCTGTACTAGAAAAATAAATATATTTATAATGAATTAAATGCTTTAAAGGGCTAACTTTAATTCTGGGTTTCTTATCGGAGAAATTTCGCTTTATTTGTTGGAAGTTTGAAAGGATATATTAAGTAATTAAATTCACATTATTGCGTCAAAACTAAATTATCATTAATTCTACTTATCTATCATGTCCAAATCACAATTGACTCTTCTTTATTTTCTAATTTTCTAGCACCACGTCTTAATACTCGTTTGGGTTATACGCTAATTAGGCTTAAAAATATTTGTTGTGCTATTCATTGAATTCAACTTTGGGAAAGAAACCATTCATTTACTAGAAGCTATTCACATAAAGTTTAACTAAATACATTTTCAAAGCCAGAATAAAGTTTTTTTTAATATATAATTTTCATCAAATAAAGTTTCAAATTTGCTAAGAATATTGGTAAAAAATTACTTAGAAAATCAATAACTTTCAAACCATACATCAGTGCCCTATATTCTGTCTATTAAGCTAAGGTTGCTAATTACTATTACCAATAAGGCCATAAAATTTATTTTAGGTAAAATGAACATTTCGTTTTCCGGAACAATATATTTAATATTTAATGCTAGAGAGCTGACTGCTTTATATTTTATAGATTTAAGATAGTTTGTAGGCTATTTGTTGATAAGATAATCATTTGGTTGAGAAAATATATGTGAAATACTCTCATTAAATAGACATATAATTACTAAAGTATGATCAAATGAAATATAGTGCTTTTTTATTTTTGTTGGATCTTTAATCACATGGTTCATTAACGAATTAATATAACGGGGTATAGATTAATATAGTTGTTAAAAGGAAGTACACTGGTATCATCTTGGAGAGTAGGTGGGGAAGCAACAGTGACTATATCAAATTGTAAAATAATGCTAAATTACTCAAACTGTGATTTGGTTAGAGATATATTTATCTATTTTTAAATATTTTTTTCTATCAACTCGTTTAACTACACATTCGGACTGTACACTTTAACTAAATACTAATAAATTTAAGGTGTTAGGAATTAAAAAGGTTGAATTTCAAGGAAGTGAACCCGCATTTGCGTAGATGGAGTGTATAAAAACAATAAGGAAAACCTATTCTCAGTGTAAATGACTGTGGTTGGAGCCCCAATCTCCTCGTCATCACCAGTCCAGTCAATTACAAGTGTTACGCCCTTATACCATGTGGTCACCAAAGAAAGTGTTTAATTCTTAATGATGATAATAATAATAATAATAATAATAAAAATGAATTGTTGAAATTATCATTCGAGAATTAGACTATCTTAAAATCAACCCAAGATGGTCATTAGTCTTAACTCTAGGACATTAAGTAAACACAAAATTACCTAATAAGGAAAAATAGTAAGATTAACTGATAGTGACTAATGCAGAGCAATCATGGTTTTAGCTCAGTTGCAAGTGAAATTGATATATTCACACTTATACTTACAAAATAAATAATTTCTTAGAATATATATATTTTTCATGTACACATTTG
Organism: Timema shepardi; assembly: GCA_902151425.1. Classification (NCBI taxonomy): domain Eukaryota; kingdom Metazoa; phylum Arthropoda; class Insecta; order Phasmatodea; family Timematidae; genus Timema; species Timema shepardi. The sequence continues at coordinate 49,622 of CABFVX010000013.1, forward strand.
AGTTCCCAACCTCAGAAGGTTTATATTGAAGAATATAACTTATATGTCTAGATTTCTTAAGATTTAAAGAAAATTCCTTGTTTCCATATTTCTTTTCATTGTTCCTCTAAGGAAACCCTCTTATATTTTTACTTATTTTTCTCTTTATTTATAGCTCACATCGGTGGGCGTGCAGACTGATATGACCGTGACGTGGAGATAGGGATTTGGTTACAAGCTATGTATAGGCCTCCAAAGGTGTTTTAACCTAACTGTTTTCCCTCTATTTCTCAATGAAAATTATGGAAATTCTTCCATTAACTATTTATCTTCCTCGTACCTATATCATTAGTGTAATTTAATGTAAATAACCAATATGAGTGTTAATAAACGGTAAAATAAAATTATCTCTTAGTATAAAATATTATAGGAGTCGCCAAGATTGAGGCCAATGTACCTTGAACATATCGACCAAATTAAGGGATATCGAGGATGTCTTTGAGTCCCAAGCCCGTGTACTAAGTTTGTAAAACTGCCTTATATCGTGATATGTTGGGTGCTGGCTGTTAGTTCATTTCGCAAATCAATCCCATCGCGTTTGTGTTGACGCGAGTGTCGTGTTTAGCGATGGCACGATGGAGAAGCAGGACCAGAGTTTCTCACACTCTCCCTTCATTTCTCTCTCTTTATCTTCAATTATCTAGCTCTCTGTCCTTCTCTCACAACCATTGTCGCTGGAAGAACCGCCTGCTACTTCTTGCTCTTTTTTCTCAGGATATGACCTGTCATGCTACGACGGACAGTTTATTATGATTATGATGATTATTATTTACCGGACCTATAGAAGTATGGACGTAATATGTTGTTGAAAAAAAATAGATGTGGCTTCATCTATGACAAGAGGAAATATTATTGTCGGTATCAGATTTGAGCAATAATTAGGAATGAAGAGGGTTAGTACTAATTAGTATTGTGGATGTAGATTTTTTATTCAGATTAGGGGTATATTAAAATGGAAAGTAGATGGTTCGACGAGGTATCAACAGATTTGGTTGTTATTGTTGTAGTGTGGGTATATTTCCTAGTTAATTAGGTCTAGAACTTTTCCATAACTTTGCGTGACGAATTAATCATGTTAATATAAAAATAAGAATTGCATTTTAAAAGAGTGTATTTTCCACCAGGGTTAGTTTACTCTTGATGGCAGTTCTAATATTTTGAATAGCCAAACGTGAAATAGGAATTCAACTAATAAAAGAGCCAACGTTATTATACTTTAATAAGGCAATTCATTCATATCAATCACTTTAAAGATTGATTGCCAATCTTGAGTAGTAACCACATTGGTGGACATAAGAACTAGGTTGTCAATATCATTTCGTCAGGATTTTTAGAGATCGGGAGGTCATAGTTCAAATATGGGTAGAATCTACTCTATTATTGGTTTTCTCTATGCTCCCTCCAGGAAAATTATGGTATAGCTCCTCTAAACTCTATCATCACTAGGAATATGCTAGTAGGCATTTTTCACTCCAAGTTGAATATGGATGAAAACATTGAGTGTTTCTTTAATTTGAATAGTATAAAGCATTATTTGTACTATAAATACTTCAAGTTGAATTTATATTATAGATACATGGATACAGAAATACAAAAAAAAACTTATTTTTAGAAGACTACATGTTTTAATTATAAATGTATAGCCACACACACTAAAATTCTTTGATAAAAAAAAAAAAAAAAAANGAAGAAAGGAAATATTATGGGAATCTGTTTTATATAAAATTATATCTAAAATGTAATAAAATTAACTAATATAGGAAGATATTCCAAGTACCAAGTCAAATTTCTCGAGTTTTGTAAATAGCTTTGAATAGAGTTCAAGTAACGAGTAAAACTCAACTTCAACTCAAATTTTGAGTAGGCCTACTTGCACACCCACAATCATCACCATACTTACCAGTGGGTGTGATTAAATGCGCACTGCCGAGGTGAGTAGCAGGAAGCTGAGCAATAAAAATATGTCCTAATGTCGGAGGAATCATCGCAGTTTTGTTAAATGATACATCCAGACGGATGTTGAATTGTAATACCTAAAATGTTGACTTTTAATTTGTATATAATTTTTATAATTTCAGAACCAGTGGCTGCATGGTCTAATATGCTCGACTCATAATGCACAAGCTCATGGGTGACCTTGGTCCACCAGGGTGTACTGGGAATACATTTCCACATTAATTTCTCAGTTTGGTCTCGACGCTAATGCAACACAATCTGATATTATCCTCAAGCAAAGAGATTAATATAGCATTAAGATTATGTTTCTCGCATTTCAAGTAGACATTCATATAAGATAATTAAATTAAAATGTGGTTCCAATAATTTTTTAATCTTATGATATAATAATTAGTTTAAAAAATATTGAATGGTCTTACCCTAAGCTTTGAGAGATTATGACCAAAAATCAGTATTGCAAATCAAATTGATTAATTTTACTTTGGCTACTAAAGAATTTATGTAAGAATGTCTAAGGTATTAGAATATTCAACATAAAGTGAAGGAAGATTGCTAAAAAATATAATTATAAGTTTAAGAATAACAACTAAACAAAATAATGTAAACGTTACATTACTATTATATAATGATGTATCACCTTCTTAGATCTCAGCCAAATCCTGTACATTTATCGTCAATAATATTGACAGGGAATATGTCTTAGGATTAAGCAATTGTGATGTTTAATTTGAATTTATAGTAGCTACATATATTGAAGGATTAAAATCTTTAATAAAAATCAATTGAATTGTATTCTAAGATCCAGATCTTGAGTGATATATAGGTACCAAACTAAGTTAATATGTTGATATTCATTAATTTTTTGGCCGCAAATTAGATTATATTAAAGAAATATTCATACAAAACAACGTCTGGCCTTAAAATTTTCTGTCCATATTATAACAAGTGTGTATGTGTGTGTGTTTGTGTGTTAAAAATAGTTACGACAGAAAGTAAAATACATAAAATAATTAAATTTAGAAATATACTATTAATGTAAGGCCTAATATAGGCCTATAAACATCTAATTTAAAGAAAAAATCACCTTGTAATATTGAAAAATATAGGAATAATCCTTGACTATCTTGGAGTAATACAGAGAGATAGAACCACTACCAGGAATCATTAATGAAGGTGATATGAAGGATGTTTCATTATCTACTCAAGCAAATCTCTGTCAAATGTTTTGTTATATCGTCTTAGTATACAATATGTCTATACACATATGTAATAAAATGCTTTAGAGATGATGAAGGTTGAATTTAATTTAAGTTGTGCTGAAGGATAGTGTAAAACCATTTAGGAGAACCCACCGTCATTACACCGGACTTGAATTAAAACCTCAATCTCTCCGTTATCGGCAATCCAGTATATTGCGAGAGTGATAGCTAACTTAGACCATTAAATTAGCGAGGCGGTTCCTAAACGTATTATTTAAGTTCAAATAGAAGAGGCTGATCTTGAATTTGCCTCCTCTACCTTTCTCCATCTAAAACAATGTTTCTTCCCGCAATGAGCATGTTGTAAAAGGAATTAGCCTCCTCTTGTTTGGTTTTCCGGTAGTGGGGAAGTCCGGGCTCGAATCTCAGCCGCATGTATTGATTATTTTTTTTCTAAATTGATTTTCATTCTTACTCCACACAAATGAGAGTACCCTTTATATAAATACCTATTTTCTTATTCCTACCCTATCTCGGATATATAGTAATGCGTGGTCTTGCAGCAAATTCTCATTCACGTCTTGGTCTGGGTTTTTCCATCATTAATTGATTATTGCACAGTGCCCCAGTCATGAGATATGAAGAAAAATAATACTCAAAATGTATTCCTAATATAAAAAACTTTTTAACTATCAAAAAATTATGTGCTGGAGATACTTAAATTTATTGGATAAATGTTGTGTCGCTTTTATTCAAGGATTGTTTTTTCAATAAACTTATAACTGAAAATATATTAATAACTAAAGATGTCCAATTTTATCTGAAAACAAACTATGGCTTAAAATATCAGACATTCTAAATAATTTGTTTATCTAAATTAACTTACAAACAGCCATTAAATATTATGTTTTGTTAATTCTTTTTAACGTGCATATATTAATATTTATAGTTATAATAAAATATTGAAAAAGAAGAGAAAATGTATTAATAAATCAATTAGCAACACACAAATCTTGATCGTAAAATATAATGATTTGGGAAATGTTTGAGATCACGTGCATGTGCGATATATTTATAATAATCCACGTTGCCATTTTCTTTGAATTTATAAACTCATTTAAAACAACAGAGCATCATCATCACGCAACGTCAAGAATGCATGTTAAATAAAAAAGAAAAAACTTTTCTCGAATCGGGGTTAACGACATACGAAGAGCATTGTAATAATTGTTCTGTACAAGTAAGAAATGTAGATGATGATTAAAATAGAGGACTTTTATAGATGGTTTATTCATTGCTTGCAGAAGTTTTTTCTCTGAAAAAGTCAAAAATATATTTTTTTATCTTGCTTTTAAAATATTGTAAGTCCAATTGTTTTTATAGATATTCGCCTGAAGCTTTTTTAAGACAATGTCAAAATAAACAAATAATACTAATTCGGAAATAGGCCTTTTTTCGACAGATGCAATTTAGGATTTCGTGCTAGGTCTGTTCCTTTTTGCTTTTAGATCTTTTATGACAATCTCTTTCAGATTATCGGGATGCATGAAAAAAAAACTCCCCTACAGACATACAATTCGGTTAGAGTAAATTGACACCAAGATTTTACTACGGTATTTTTATCTCATACTTGCTATGTATGACAAAGTATTTTTGATTATTCTAAACGAACTAAAAGGTTTTAAGTCTTTTACTCTCCGACTGAGAATACGGAGGCATTTTACTAAACTGACCCTGCCACAGGCTGGAAACAGATGATGAAGATAATGATGATGTTATGATTATGACTACCTGAAAGGACTTAAATCTAAATTTAAAAAAATTAAAATATCCAAAATAAATGTGTAACCATCTGTATATTCCTAGCTCAGTTAGACTTTCAGTGGCGTTCAATCCCAGGGTGCAGATATTGCAACCACATCAGGACCTAGAACGTTGGGAATCCATAGAGAAAAATACATATTGTAATTATATTTTTCTTTTTAATAAATTACTTTATAAAACAAATCGCATATTTAGACTTTTTGAGAAAATGTGTATAAATTTTCTGAACATATTAAAAAAAAGTGTATCCACAAAAAATGTCTTACTTTGTCTTTGGTAGATAAGTCTTTACGATGAGGCTTTGTTTATTTGTAAAGCTATGGGATTCCCTCCTCCTCCTCTAAATACCACCTTTGCGCCAGCGTAGAACATATACTTTGTAGGATGTGTATTTGTTGCCGTTGATAGAGTGATAGTCTCACAATTACAAATATTTTAAACAGAATAATTCTCGTACTGTTTATTTACTTTTTGTTTTTAGGGAATGATGACTAATGATTGAGAGTGTCTATTAAGTTATTTTTAATAACTCTATGGGCATCGAGGTACTCATCATTCTAAATCCTGAAATATAACTATACAATTGCGACGAGGACATTAACACCAATAAAAATACTGACCGAAAACAAAGAAGAAATTTTAATTTGCAAAACTATATAGCTAAAAATATGTGTATTTCTTCTCGCAAGCACCTTTAATATTTGCAGTCAGTGGATGCAATCACAAAATTATTACATTCATAACATGTCAATATTCAGTAAGTATTCATAAAAATTTAGTCTCTTTAACTGAAGTGCAAAAGCAAATGAATTTTTTAGAGAGTATAAACTTATTTTTGTTATATATTTAAGAGTAGAGTCGAATGTTCAGATGGCGAGACCGTAAAATGTCTTCATTAAGAGAAGGAGCTGAGACATTTTTATTCAAAATTATTCCTTTTTTCCTGTGGTTCTAGATACGTTTTATCCACCTGTATTATGTTTAGCTTTAACAGTATGTATACCAACATTAGAAAGGTCCTTTTTGAAATCAAAATTAGTAAAGAACTGTTTTAGGAATTACAATGGCAGAAGAAAGGCGGTAGGGATTTGATATTTTTTCACTAATTGAAAACCAACAAGCACGTAAATTGAATATCAAGAATATTGTAAGAAATTTCTCATATATGAAAACTAGAAAAGTAAAAATCCAACTGCGTCTAGTTTCTAGTAATTTTATGTAAAATTATAACTTGTAATTTTATTGTTGGTCTTTAAATGGGTGTTGATTACATTTCTAGTTACACTTATAGGTTATTAATTTTTTAAACATTTTTTTTCTAAACGTCAAGGGATGACGGATATGCGATCCATGAACCAACAGCAAGAATCAGTATTTTAATGTTAAGAGATTGTATAGTAATTTTAAGTAGAACTTAATAATATTATGTAAAAAAATAATATAGCCGTTTATTATTTCATCCAGGCACATTCAATAATGCTAATATATTTTGATATTAAACACCAATTTGGATGATTTTATCCAAAAAGTATTTAAAATCCACTCCCAAAAATGTATCATACACGTAAAACTAAATGTTTAAGATAAGTTGTCATATATGCCTTTTTTAAAAAAAAGTAAGATAACATTTTTTTTAAAAAAACCTTCCAAGTGTTCTCAAGCAAACGTTGCACCTGGGCCTTCCCTGGTGATGTGACACCACTTCAAACTCAGAAATATATAAATTATATAAAATACCAACAACAATAAAAACTGAAACCATAAGGCAACACCCACTAATTATCAGTAGTTTAAGATGATTTCAATAGATGAAAATGGCCTAACACGATAATAATATAAGTGAATCAGAATAATAATAATAATAATAATAATTATTATTATTATTATTATTATTATTATTATTATTATTGAAAAAAAAGAGCATCAGCGATTGCAAAATAGTATAAATTAAATTATTAACTCTGTTACCTAAACAAATTTAAATATAAGCATCATTATATGCCTAAGAGCATAACGGTTCCCTGAGATATATATCACCAGAAGTTTATTATTTTATCTGTTTTGTCGTTAATAGGTAGGTAGGCTACTAGTTTTCCCCTTGTTTATCGCAATGCCAATATCCAATTTAGTCACTACTGGGCAGATTACATTGCATTGATCTTGTTTATTATTTATGTTCCTGAGGAGCATTAATATATTTGCCTTTCTTAGTTTAATTTGTAGTGCTGCATTCCTGAGGGTGTCAAAATGTTTAAAATTTCTACTGAATAGGTGTATATTTTCCGCTCTTACTCACAGTAAACTGAGTCCACATTGATGTGGTAAAGGGCCTTTCCTTCCAAAATATTCAAGAATTCCCCATTTATTTAATCATCCTTGTTAGTTTTTGGACACAGAATAGTTTTGCTATACAATTTTAAAATATCATTTTTGATCAGCCTATTTCTAAATATTTTGTTAACAATAAAGTTGTGTGTCAATACTCCTTCTGAAATGTCTATGGTATTTTTATTCAAGCTGTGACTGTTTCTTAGTCCTAAATCAAATAATTTAGCTAGCCACTCAATATAATTATGGTATTTGCGGGTTAATTAATGTGTTATTTAAAAATTTTAAACTTCCTTCTCGGCTGGTAGTATTTAATGCCGGTATAGACGATTACTGCTCTATTAGCTTGTGGAGTAACTGGTCAACATTGCTTAAAGCTACCCCAAAAATAAAAACTTTTCCTCCTAATGAGAAATGATATTTCATTATATTCTTTATTAACCTATTGATTGCATCAAGTGCATGGCTTCTAGCAATGGTCGACTTATCCCAAATAATCAATTTGGCATATCAGATGATGACTGCATCATTTGATTCCATTGTCATACTAGAGGTCGATGTCTCTACTAAAGATGCAAGTATTTTTTTAGAGCAAGCGATAGGCACATTAAGCATTTAAGAAGGTTTGCTGCTATCCCTGTGAAAGCCACCGGCAGGACAACGTTCCTCTAATGACGTTTTAAAAGGTTTGATATAATTAACTTTTACCACTTCTACCCGGTCCATCCAAAATAAACTGTTAGATGAGTAATTGTTTTTGTAGATGGCCTCAGTCACAGTATCAAAGGCAAGTCTTTGCTCTTTATCCAAAGACAAATAATGCTGCGGCGTACTTTTTCTTCTTTCTTCGTGTAAAAATATTTTGGCCTTTTCCCGAAAGTCTATGAGAAGGTATCCTTAAACCCAATCCTTAAAACTTTCTGCAGTACAGAATAAGAATGTTCTATACATCTCGGAGAGCCATATTTTCATAATCAAAACATCCTGGAGTACGATTATTATCACGTCAAAGATAATTAAGAAGTCATCAAATTAGGTTTATCATAGATTCTTAGCTCAGACAGTTAACAAAAAACCCAAATGAAGACAAGGGAAATGCCGAGGGAAAATTGCATTTTTACTAATACAGGTTTGGTAAATGTGTCCTCCTACACTTTGTCATCTTAAGCAGGCCTCTTTATTTGAATCTTCTATAAAACTATTGTACCTGCTTCGGTGGCCGCATGGTCAAAGGCATCACTTTTGTGTTAGACTAGAATGCAGATGAAAGGGAAATCGGGGTTAAATTCCCGGTCGGTTGTACTTAGAAAGTTTTTCTATTTTCCCACTCTCTACCCATGTAAATGCAGGAAAAACTAATCTTAATCCAACCCTCCTCATTCTTAACTCATTAGCATAGTTAGTACACATATATATAACCTGGACTGGTGGTAAGACGCAGTGTTACTAAAAACAGTTTTAAGTACGAAAATTGACTGTTAGTAGATAAAAAGTATTCACCCCATTTACAAGAAATAGTATAAGATAATAAATATCTTTTCCCTTCGGCCATGTTAAGAGTGTATATTCTTCTTACCTCTTTCTCTAAATGCAGTCTGTATTTCTCTTAAAAACAAAATATTTGGGGATATTAAAATAAAACTGCCTTTAATATTTCTCATTCTTTGAATTCAATTTAAACTAAGCCATCCTCATTGATTAATTGAACGCCGATGTCCCAAGGAGTGCCCCCCAATCCACCTAGGGGTCTAAATAAACTATGTATGACCTGATAAATGGACATAGACTGATGGTGTGGGAACGATCGTGCATGACCTACAAAAACAGCAACCATACAGCTTCAGGTACACTGACGTACCTTGCATCAAAGAATTGTTTCACCTAGAAATATTATATTTTCACACTCCCTCAATTATCAGCGATTTCACTGTTAGACAAATATGGACAAATACTTTACAGTCCTTACGCTGGCACAAGCCTCCAAATGAATATGAGAGTTGTATTTTAAAAATTAAATAAGGGCATGTTGCATGCGTTATATCAAATCATAAGTCCAAAGAACTAAAAGGATCGCAACCATGCATTGTTTATGTGAACGTATATGAAATGCTGCAGATGACATAGTTCTTCAAATGCTACAAATGTGTTTCGAAACTCTGTTGACCAGTTTGTGCTATACAGAGATATTGATAGTCGTTGTGTCGAACCCTACTAGCACTACTATGATAATTCAATATTACAATTATACTTAATTCTGTAAATTATGTATATAAATTATTATATGATTTCAATGTGCTCAGTTAAAACAATACCTGAATTTTGGTCTAGCTTGCATACATGTTTATTTACCTGAGATTTAATAGACACATTTTTAATACATTTAATTATAGGCCTATATACTGCTTCTAATATATTTCAAAAGTTTATGTCAGTTACAAAGGAATTAATGTGGTGTAGTAATAATTGACCAAATATTTGGATCTTTGATGTGAAAAAAGTGTCAACAAAATTGTTTGTGTGGTAATCTCTCTAGTTTCTGATCAGAGATTTCCCTGCCCCCAAAAATCTCATAAATTAAAATATCCCTACTATTCTCTTTCAAAGTGAAGGCTGTTGAAGTTAATTAAGATTTCCACCCAACTTTTTCTGAACTCTTACATTATTTAGTTAATTAATTCAAATTTATTTACTTACCATATTTTGGTGACTATATGCGGGCACGCAACTATTGAAACATTTTCACTTAGTTTTATAACATGTACAGTAGCCCCATGGTTTCTTTGGTGCGGACTGACATCTTTGAAACGTTACCAGACCAAATTATGTATAGCTACGCTGGACCAAATGATCTGTAAAAACATGGGTTTAGCAGCTGTCACTTCTGACGGTCAAAATTTAGGTATATACCCAAATGTTGACTGTCAGAAGTCAGCTGTGAGCTGTCAGTCAGCACCAAAGAAGTCATGGGGCTACTTTACACTCATCAATCGATATCTTAATGAAGGAGAACAAACCATTTATAATATTCTTACATAATTTGAATCAAGTCTAGGAATCCATATACAAACACTATTAAAGTTTTTGTTAACAGGGATATTTCGGGTTTCATATTTTAAAACCATGGTTAGTTGTTTTGTTTTTTAATTTGTATTGTTTTCTTTACATTTTCAATATTTCGATAAAAAAATTGAGAGCCCTATTTTTTTAAATTAAATATTTAATTATATTCTTGGTATTTAGAAATTCCTTATTTCCTTTATTAAAGTGAAAAAATATTAAAATCTCTGTATGAAAGGACATATTTCCTCAGTAAAATATCGGTTAAAATTGTTATAAAAATTCAATAATCATGTTTATTATTATTATTTAATTATTATTGTATATGTAATTTAGAGCTAAAGTTAAGATAAATATAATTTATACTGGAGCTCCACACTATTCAGCGTTTTGGAAAATTTATCAAATTGGTATATAAGAAAATTTTACTTATAGTTTTTAAAGAAAAATTGGCTATGTAGAACAATTGATTTATTGTCTGCTTTTTATTAAGTATCTCTATAATGTTTGCATATAATAATCTTTAAAAAAAAATGGCATATATTTATTAATGAGATAATCGTGAACGAATTTTAGTATAAAAACTACTACTCAACTAAATGTCTTCCGGTATATGTTGGTTTTATTGACGAGCTCCTTTAAGATGATGAAGGCTATTTATTTCTCTCAGGTTTTTTAAACATAGAAAATTCTTGCTTCAATGATAAGTTTTGATTATTTGTTTTTCGGGAGCTTCCAGGAGATCTTTTATCACTTTGCGAATTTCATATTGTGTAGTAACATTATAGTTTTAGTTACTCTGCTGGTTGCTGCTGTTTCTTATAATGCTTCAACATTTCACATGTATATTTTATTAGATAAAATATGAATAACTAAACTGTACACAGAAATTTAGTACACGTTGTTAACAATCAGACTATTTCTACTATCTCCTTGCATCGATTGTTACATTTGTTTTTAGAAGATACTAATAATGATATCCATGATCTACATAGCAATATGAAAACAAGTTTTTACATATTTACATGCAGTTTATAGTGACTTCTTTTTAACAAATCTGTAATTTTAGCATTACGAAACACAGTTTTTGGAGACTGTCTACCAGATTTGGTTTTTTATTATAAAATCATGGTTTTCAGTTTCTGGTAGAATGCAATCCAAAACTCTAAACACTATGCTGAAATATACAATCTCTGGATTGTCTCTAATACCAAGTGGTCACACTTGAAAGTATTTAAAATATATCATTTATAATTTTAGTGAGCTATTTTCACTAACATTTAAATTATTTTAAAAGTGATTAAATTTAATTAAGACGAGATCAGTTTTTCTATTTTTAAACGAGAAAAGCAATCTGATGGTAGAATATAAGTGGCCAGTGTTCCGAACAATATTTGGGCCAGCTCGGAAGGCATCAGCCACGGTAAGCTAATGGAGCTGATTTGGAGCCATGCACGGACTCTCTGACCCGAAAGTGTCAGATAAGGAAACGTTCATTTGCTTAATCCCCTAAACCAGGCAGCCCCCACCTTTCACTGTTCACCTCCCTTCACCCTATCCCCATTTTCACCCACAAAGTCCTCTTGCAGAAATCGCACAACACCTCGAGGATTATTGAAAAATAGCACAAATAACACTTAACTAAACTAGGACACTAAAAGTTCCTTTTATTTAGTAAGAAACTATAGTAGTTAAGAGACAAAAATAGATTCTGATGATAATGGGTTGGCCGTTTTTGGCTTAAACTACATACATCATTTTAGAAAACATTCTAAATTTAAATAAGTAAGGAGCAGTTATAGTTATTGTTAGGACTATCCTTTCAACTTTCTATTATAGCCTTAGGTTTTTCGAAGTCCTAACCGTAATTAACTTACATAGCTTGGAAATGATTAGATGGGTGTAGTTGAAGAAAGATTTTTGGAATAAAAATCACCTCTTAAGCTAGCGAACAAGAGTAAGACTTAGGTACAATTGCTAAATACACTAGCCCCACTGCCGATTTCAAACTAGATAATTCCTGAAAAATATATGGTTTCTCCTTGCAGTAAAGTCATTAAAGTAAGATTATTGTTGTGTAAATGTTAGAGTCCAATTTTTAAACTGCCCCAGTTATGAATTGGACAAATTTCCGCTCTTTCTGTAAAGTGGCTTCTTCTCTTGACCACTTCACGAACTGAGCATAAAAGTTAATAAATCTTACTTATTTCATGAAATTGAACTTATTTTACTATATACCACAAGTTAAAGTGAAATATAATATGTGAAGATATAATATTAAACTAACCCAACATAATTGAACCTAACCTTCAATTCTAAGATGATTATAAGTTAGATTAACTTTTATTGAAGATTAAACCTGTTCATCGCTTGCCCATTTTAATACCGGGCAAGAACTCATCCAGTTCATAAATTGGGTAAAGATTGGTGCCTCCCGAATTCATTAAATAGCCAGTTAATAAACTGGGCAGCACAAGCACTGCAGATATCATGAAAATGAATGTTTTTAACAATTTCGGGAAATGGTCAGTAGGAGAATCTTGTTCACGGAATGGGGAGAAATTTGTCTGGCCAAACTCACGAATAGGAAGAAATTTTTTCTGGCAAAACTCACTAATGGGAAGCAGCATGTATGGAATTTAAGTAGAAGCAAATATATAAATCTCTGAAAGTGTTGTAAAAGGAACCTAATTAAAACTTTGATGCAAGTAACTGCTATTGAAAGTTTTCATGAACGCTTAATTACCAGCCGGGATATGTTATTTCAGAATGTAATGGCTTTATTAAGGATGGCTTAACAATTTTAAATATCACATCCTCTACTCTGGTCATATTTGCTGAGTTTTAAAGAAACTTTCTCTGTTCATTCATGACTGAGAAAATCGAGATTCTTAGTAGATAAGTTAAGTTTAAGCTGTCTTACATTTTGATCAAAATGGAGGCTCCCATTAGCTATTTGCATTGTTACCATGGCAACGTTGGTTATACCAACCTCGCAGCCGATAATTAACTACACTGGAGTATCATCAGTGCCAACCTTACAATTTCCTGGCTCGTGGTCTCGTGGAGTATTAATGCTGTCAACTTCATGTATGCTGATCCACGGTCATAACTAGGGATGCACATGGTAGAACTGGTTTTATCCTCCTCTCTCTCTTGCTCTCGTCTCCTCCACAGGTGATCGCCTCTAATCTCTCACTTCTCTTGCCTATCCCCAAGCCCTCTACATCTTCCCTATCCCGCTTTTCTTCTCCAAACTGGTACTTATCTAAGAGTCTCATGTTCAACCCATATTGTGGTAGAAACACACCAAACTTACCTACTGAGTTGCGGGATCTATAATTGAAAGTAGCTAAAGGTGCATGGCTAAACTCACTAACTGACTGGGCCTCACCATGGGCTACCACAAAATGATTTAATTTGTTACTACCCCCTTCGATCCTTCAGCCCACTATATAAATATTCTCACTATCCCATCAAACAAGTCTAGTGCACTTAATCTAAGCTATATACCCAATTTTCCAGGTAGCCTTACCTTATATTGTCAAGTATCATAACACAAAGACCAATTCCATCTCGCTCTATGCCCTAGCCTTCACGTCCATCACATACATACATTCAATACATATTTAAATTTAATAACATTCCATTTCATACTTAAGCCATAATACCATAAATATATCATACCATACTCATACCATGACAATACCAATACTACACCACACTCTACTATGTATAATCTTCTAATACTCTACCGATATTATACCATACTAATTCTACACCTTTAACATACTAATACCATACCTATGCCTAACTCAATCATTTCAAGACTCTACCATACATAAACCATAATCTAACATGTAGAGAACATAACAATACAATTCTCTATCACACAATACCTAAATCATATAAAACCTATATAATAACACTACTCTATTCTACCCTTCCAATAACATACCAATATTGTATATTTAATACACCAATACTCTACCATAGATTTATCATACCAATGCCATGGCTATACCATACCAACAATAACAATTTATATATCAAACATATATACATCACACCATACCTATACTGCAACAATACACTATCCTGTTATTAACATGAAAATACCATGCCAGAACGATACTATAACATGCCTATAATCTATTAGATATAAATATACCTAAACAATACCAAAACCAAACATATATCATATCAATTCAATTATAATACTCTACCAAAACTATAGCATACTCTAACATACTTATGCCATTCAATATAATATCTTACCTATACCATACGATAAAAATACAATACCTATATCATACTATACCATACATATATAATACCATACCAATAGGCTACCATACCTATAATTTAGTAAACAAAATCATATCAATATCATACTTACAACATGATTATACAATTACAATACCATATTCTAACATACCTTTATCACATCAATATCATACCATGCCAATACTATACTATACCAACGCTATGCCTATAATATAACATACCAATACCATGCTCATATTATGATCTACCATACCCATACCATGCCAATATTATACCAATAACATAATGATTTCATACAGTACATTCACAATACAAATTTAATATCAATATCATAACGTGGATGTACCATTAAATAAGGTAAAGGGTGACCCGGCGGTCCAGGGGTAAGGTGTCAGACTTCTGTGCTGGCGGCCGGGGTTCAATCCTTGGTCCCGGCACAGATTTATCTGATTACCAAACCCTTCCTTCACCTCTGACAAGACTTCTTGTGAATGTG
>CABFVX010000013.1:65025-83213 GCA_902151425.1 Timema shepardi
TCACAATCACCCTACCATTACACATTAGCGTAAGTGCGTATAACCCGAACGGGTAGTAAGACGCGGTGCTAATAATAATATTATTATTATTAGCACCACGTCTTACTACCCGTTCGGGTTGTACGCACTTACGCTAATGTGTAATGGTAGGGTGATTGTGAGATGAAATGAAGGCCCTACAGTTTAACGTGGAATCCGAAATATATTATTAATAATAATATTATTAATAATAATATTATTAATAATAATAATATTATTAGCACCGCGTCTTACTACCCGTTCGGGTTATACGCACTTACGCTAATGTGTAATGGTAGGGTGATTGTGATATGAAATGAAGGCCCTACAGTTTAACGTGGAATCCGAACCACGGTGTAGGCCTGGCATTCCCCACATTCACAAGATGTCTTGTCAGAGGTGAAGGAAGGGTTTGGTAATCAAATAAATCTATGGTGGGACCGAGGATTGAACCCCGGCCGCCAGCATAGAAGTCTGACACCTTACCCCTAGACCGCCAGGTCATCCACAATAGTAATATTAAATAAGGAAAATTTATTTATTCATAGGCCTGGTCACCTCCTCCTTCAAACAGGTACTGACCCAAGTACCTCAGGCTTTGTTACAAACATTTGCAAAAGTTGTGATTATAGCAAATTGACCTACTAAAACACTGTTCAAGGTTTTGATTCCCGCTATGGCCAAAAATATAGGAGTGTATTCTTTCTTCATTCGATGTATTAAGAAATAGGATATACCAAAGTGGAGATTAAATGTTCAAGGAATTATGTATTGTATCTTAAATATACATTCACAAAGATAATCTAGCTTCGCTCCAACTCTTATGTTACTCATATTTCCTAATAGGGTAGGCCTAACTGCTAAGGTGGAGAGCAAGCATATTAGTTTAACCCTATACACTAGGCTAGAGACGGTCAATTATCCGCACCCAGAGTTTTATTAGTTGTCAGGGCTATTAACATAGGTACACCAGTCACCAGTGGATAAGGCTGAGGAGATACTTTATTTAAGGTAAACAATATATTTTAATCATTGATATTCACAATTCAGTGACTAATGGAACCTAGTATAGATATGTTTATGTATTTGGAAGTATCATTTGATTATATTAATTAACTGAGCAAATCAAATGAAGAACATAATTTTTGAACAGTTTATGTTTTATAAATAAATTTAGGTTACAGTTTATAAAAATGTATTGTATAATATATGATAACAATGTAACGTATAATGTTATCAAATGCATATTAATATAAAATAAGTTATTAAATGCCAAATAATTTATATGACATACATAGACTAATAACATTTTTAGAGATATTTCTAATAAATGACATGTTTTGACTGAATGAGAATAAAACATTAATAGCCTACTTATCAAATTCTGTAAAATGATTTACACACTTTTACAATTAATAGTTACCATAATTATTCTATTATGATTGCAAAATAAACTATATCGATACAACCAGATATTGTTATTCTTTTACAAACACCTAGTAAGTTTAATTTTTCTCCCATAAGTATATTAAATCATTGATGATGTATATTCTTACTGAACCTAAAGTTTTTGATAATTTTCCTATTTGATTAAACTTAATACTAAAACACATTATTTACCTTAGATCCTTAACACAGTAGGTTCAAATTAGAGAATAAGGATACATCACTTCTTGCTTAAAGAAATTGACTACACGCTCGTGTCACATTTATTAATATATTACATTATGGTTTGAAGAATTTTATATTATTTCAAGGACACATACATAATACATTATTTACAAGCAGGTAAATATTAAAAATGGATTACTCATGATTTGAAAAATGACCACTTACCAGGTATGTGTAAACGATACCTCAATTTGAGGAGCACATAAACTAATTATCTTAATCGTGACTTTTGGATGATTTGCAAATACTCTTATGACCATAGAGTAGAGTATACAAACCATTATTCCATTTTAGCCTTTAGCCATCATAACAGTATTGTACATAATTTCATTTTCATATAAGAACTGAATAGGCATATATTATTCAAATGTTATTACATTTGCAACAAACTTGTTTTAATTCCCTTGATTTTCTTTTTACAAATCCTATAATATTGAGTGAATACATTTTTTATCTAAAGCCTGCAAACTTAGATATGGGTTGTCCGCTTGCTTCAAATTAAAATGTCTATACATTTTTTTTTCAGTACTATATCAAATGTGGTCTGTGAGATATTCAGATGTCTCATCATATTCTAAAGAGTTTAACAAGTGATTAAAAAGATACTACTCTCTTTGTAATTCATAAATACAATTTATTTGTTAAAGTACAAAATAACTGCTCTTTAATTATACGTGGGCAGATTAGTTATACATTACCCTTTTTTCATAAATCTAAAACTCTGAAACCACACAAAAATGCTTAGCAAAAAAAATGTATATTTATTTAAATTTACAGCGACATAATATTCTGCAAAATTGCGCAGACTTTAAAATTTGGTTTAGAAACAAGACATTTTAATTTGCATTCTTTAGATACCAGATCCATGATAAATATTTGAAGATTTATTTTAGTTTTAACAAAAAAAACACATTGTTCATGAGTTAGTAATAATCTTTCTTGAAATCTGTGTTGGCTTAATTTGGCTTCTCAGTTTTAAAATCAATAAATGATCTAAAACTAGAAGATTCTTGAATTTTAAAACCCACGTACTCTCTTCACTTATCACCCTGGGTTAATAATTTGCTTCAAATTAACAAAATCAATCATTTATTTATCTTCAAATTAGTTTTTATCAATTTATAATAATTTAAAACTCTCGGGATTTGTATGATAAGGAGCAAAGGAAAAGCTTTATAAGTGACATGTAATGATCAAAAGTGTATCTTTAAGTAAATGTTAGGCCCTTACATTTGTAGCTGGCCATAAACTCGATAACATGTTTCTTGTAAGGAGAAGTTCAATGGTTACACAAAAAATGTTAAACAACCATTTGGGATCCACACCATGCACTATTTTCTGCAGGATTAGCACATACAACAATATATTATCTTTCAAAACCCGTCTAATTTGTGGCACTACATTATTTTGACTTCGCTGATTGAGGGTAGTTTTTCCCTGAGATATTTAGAACTTTTCTAATATTATTCCATGGCCTTAACAAAATTCTTGAACACTCCAAGTTAGATTTGTAGATAATGTAAATGCACTTTTTTTAGGATCAACAAGGGGATTTTGATTTAATTTTATTTTTGCCCAGGAATTAACTTTTGACGTTTTGGCTATTACGTTAGATGGTATTGAACATGCCTAATCATGATGTTCCATTTTAAACGAAAATAGCAGTACTTCGTGCACCTTAACTCCACTCCTAACATGAATGCAACAACTTTCATACCCAGCATATATTCCAATTGTGTTCAATAAAATTGATTTCCTTCAGAAGAATATTCATGTTTTAATAGGACTCCTTTATATATAAGTGATTAGTTGTATACCTATAACATAACTTTATTAGCTGAAAACTCCCAAAACACTGTGACTAACAACTGAGGTAGTAAAAATAAGTGGACTACATAACACTCAGGGGTGTGTTGGACTATTGTGGAGAGAACATGTACTTTGCATAAAAGACTCCCCGTCGCTCGTCACTATCACGGTCACCCATAGCATTGATGTGTAATCTACTGCTGTCTTATTACCACATTATATATCATGGGAGTTTTGCTGGTATAATAGCAACAATTAATTAAAATTAACCCAATTTCATACAATTGTGCATGAAAACACTATTTATTTCCAAATTTCTTCATGTATTAAATTTTTAATAAATAAGTGCAAAATTATGACATTAGAGAGTAAAATACTCATTATTTAAGTGCTTCAGAGCATCATATAAATTATTAATTTTTAAAACTTTTTTAGTTGCAAAAATTTGCTACACTTTACATATAATTATTAATTACAATATAGTTTTTTTTAATTCTCAAAAACGTTTGGTGATAAATGTTTTAGTTTTTTAATTTCCTTAAGTTGAACTTCAAGAGCTATAAGAAACATCATACAGATATAAATAAACTGAAAATTTGTCAAAATATATTGGCATTGAATGTAGCAAATCAAAATTACCATCTTTATCCCAATCTACTTTCGTTAATAGAAATATATTGGTTCTTTCAACAGGACCAAAGTCATTTATGGAAATAGTTTTAGGTTTTTGACATTTTTATTTCACTCAGCGGCGTTGGAAAAGACACGCAATCAATGTTGTAGTTATGAACCAAGGTAATACATTTAGAAGGACGAGCTACATAATATTTTACATACTTTGTTAAAAATATGGATATATTTGAAGCAAAAGTCATCGTTCTTCTGGACATTGATACAAGCATTTGTCGCACTAATTCTAGAAGACAATAGTAAAATCTACACCCCCTTAATGTATAATAATTATTTATGCGCAGTAATGAAACATAAAATAGTTAGAGTTGTCTACTTGATCCACGTATCCATTTCAATAGATTGCTCTAAGGTAGGGTCATTTTCTTCCTTTGCCTTGAAAACCTCAATCGGAATTCCAGTCCCCATGCCATAACCAATTCCATAGCGTACTGTGCTATGGTCTCAATTTGCCTTTTACTGTCACCTTTGACGAGAAGAATGCCATCGTCCACATAAGCGTGACAGCTCCCACCATCCCTGAAACCAAGTTTAAGAAAATCATTAAATAAGAGCAACCAGAAGATTGGACCCAGTACCCAACTTTGTGGGCAGCCTTAGGTCTCAGCCTTAACGGTCAACGTCTGTCCTTAGAACACACCAGCAGTACGATTCCTAAAATAATCTCTCAGTACCAAATACAGATTCCTGAGACAAACAGTATTTCGAATATTTTCTATGATCTCGGGCCACAAAGAACTGTCTAAGGCTCCTGAAATATCATTATATACATCAAGTATAATATACCAACTGCTATGCTTAGATACTTCCCTCATAGCTCTCAATAAGCCATCCTTTGTCCCTTTTAAATGGCGGAAGCCGTTCTGCCTGTCATTTAATACTTTATATACTTTCATGTATCTCCTTGTTTAAACCTACATTAAAGAAGACCAATACGTCATCAGACGACCACTTTACAAAAATAAATTACTTTTCAACGTGGAAATCAACTTTGCCATATTGGGTCTGTTAGCCATTGTCTGGGGAACAGATATATTTAACAAGGCTACTTAAACCCATCATGGCTGTGTCTTCCGAGCTTTCCAAGCACGGAAACACGTGCAGTGGGCAATTTGGCAACCTATTACCCCATTCCTGCCATCATTTGCCCTAATAAGAGTCTAATCTTGATCTTAGGAATCACAATAAAAAAATGTTTACCGAGGGCCCTCGGAGAAGGTCAGGTGCCTAGTCTTAGGAATCAGCCTTAAATGGCAATTCAACCTAATTTGACCAGTGGGGACCTCTTGGAGGTGGCCTGATCAGCTTTTCTGAAAGGCACTTATTGCTAGCCGCTTAGCAAGTGGCACGTAGGGGGACCTCCCCTTCTATTAATTCCCTCACAATTGACCTCCCGCTTAAGGTGTGGCAAGTAAGGGGGTTCCCTCCCTCTATTCACTCCCCCACAGACGACTTCATCATAGATAGATACAGTCATCGGGTAAACCCTGTGGACATTGCCCATGGGCCGCCTTATGGAGGCACTCTGCCAGAATACAGGACGAGGAACATCCCACAGGTAGGGGGCAGGAAGCCTCCTATCCCGTCCGAGTAAGGGTAGTTGCCAGGAGGAAGAGAATACATCTCAAACCCACGAGCTTCCAATACGATTCAGCGCAACCCCCAGTTTGATACAAAAATAACTTTCTCTACCACAGAAACAATTCCTAAACTGACTAAATCCTGACCGCTTGTAATTAAAACGTTAAAAAACTGCAAATATGGTTGACTGCGATGTTTATTCAATAAGTCTCGCCACCTCTATAGGAAATAACCAGGACCTTAAAACCCAAACCCATTATCATCCCTTATGAGAGATCACTTTGTAGTTTTCAAAGTGTTCTTATAAAGGGAGAACCTTAAAACTATGCCATAAATGCGGATATAATAATATCCAATAGTTGAGCAAGGTGGGGTTTAGAAAATGACCCCGTTGACACTGTTCTAATCTTCCTGGATGTTCTGTCCTTCGGAGCAATTTTTATATACCTGCAGAGCCATGGATCAAAATCACGCTGCCTCCAGTTAATGAATAATCTAAAAATATATTAAGGGAAACAGGAACAGAATTTTAAAATGCACCTCTCTGAGAGTGGACTAACCACTAGCAAAATCTATATATTTTAAATAATTTTCTAAAAATATAATTTCACATATACAATTTTAAAATAACATACTTAAGTTATCTAATTATGTTTCAATTAGTTATTCTTTGTTGATTACTCTAGAAAATAACCAAACTTTTTGTTAAAAATACAGTCACACAAATACACACATATTTTTTGGCAACCATAAAAGATAAGCTAAACAAACAAATTATAAAATAGATTTGATAAGACGTTATAGATATTAAACTTATTTTATTAATATGGACTTGACCAAAGCAAGTGGCAGATGTACAGTATAAGTTCTCTTAGGAAGCAGTACATTATATTTATTAAAACTATAATTTGAAACCCGCCTCGGTGGCGTAGTTGGCTAACGCGCTTGTCGTGTTGAGCTCGACTGCTGAGGACGGGGAGATCGAGGTTCGAATCTCGGTCGGGTGAACTGGGGTGGTTTTTCCTAAATGGTTTTCCACTCTCCCTCCACGCAAATGCGTGTTCACTTCCTCTATTTCAACCTTCCCAAATCCTAATCCATTATACTAATTAGTACGTAAAGCGTATAACCCGAATGGGTAGTAAGATGCGGTGCTAAATATTATTATAATTTTGAAGCATTTTTTGTGTTAGAAACATTAAAATATTTAGGTTTTCATTCCAAACTATATCCATCTAAGGTGTATGCAAATTAATTAAGTTAATGGGGTACTGAAAAAGAAGGTAAAATTTATAGAACTGTAGCCACATTTCCTTGGGAGAGATAATTTATACCTGCATTTGTATCGAGGGATGTTAGGGGATGATTTGGGAGGAGCCAGTCTCCGTACAACCCTAGGATATTTGTCTGTCTATTAGAATGTCAGACTTTATGACCCTTACATTTAGTTCACGTGACCACCGATTCGTGCTTTTAAATTTAAAGACTTTGTCATTTTTTTTTTAATTTGCCTAGGTTCTTTATAATATGTTTAAAATATCATTATTATTTTTATTTGGAGTACTTAACATGCCCGTTCTGAAAAGATTTACTGAATTATCATAATATTTATAAACTAACATAGCTTTAGAACAGACACAACACCCAGTACACCATACGTTAATGCATCTGTAAGAAGAGAAGCCCCAAACTCACAATTTGTTTGCCCTTCCTGGGAATCAAAGCTGGAACCCTTTATTTAATGGGCGTGAGCGTTACTGATCCAGCTAAGGTTTAATACCTTTAATATTAACCTATATGGTTCTCTGACCTATACGTTTTAATGTTTAATGTTGGCATATACTCTAAGATACACCACAAATTTAAGCTCATATATGTCACCCTGATCAACTCAAAATCTCTGACACCCCTCCCCTTCCCATTCGCTTACTTGTCACCCCACGCAATACTGTAGGGGTGTTCTTCTTTAGCCAAGATGCTTGCATGCTATGCAAGGTTATCTTCTTGGAGAATGAGAACCATACGAGACTCAAAATTCCTTTTGGCTCGCGAAGCCATTATTTGGGAAGGAGGGGTGGTTTTCGAGGGATTGGGGGAGGGGGGCTGCTCGCGTACGGTTCCTTATCCCTCTTTCCGTTGTTTTCACCCGTTTACCTCCCCCCATTTAACCCCTTATTCTGTATGCTGACGTGGCACTTCCTCGGTTCCAATATCCACGTTTAAACTAAGTAAGTTAATAAGGAGAACAATGAAGGCACTTGTAGTCTTCCAGAAACATCTAGGAGTTCTTTGGCGCTCAATAAGCAACTAACTCCATTGGATTAATCATCCATCCACTAAACAAACTAATACATTTTTATTTAAAAAATTAATAGGGCTTACGGACCAATTATAACTATATAAAACTAATTGTCCTCTTAAGAGTGCTGTATTCGCACTGTAGGCTACATTGAAAATATCGTACTATGTTAATTCAGAAAGGAAATGGTCTATAAGCTTATCTTATCATTTATGGTCTTAGTATAATATTATTATTATATTATTTATTATTAACTCAACACATTTTCTAAAAACTTGGCTCACATATTAGTTCGGAAAGGTTTTTTTTTCAAACAAGGAGTTTTATAAGTACAAAACTTACATACTAAATGCACAGGCGTGCCTAGACATTTCCGTTAGAAGGAGCCATTGGGATTGAACCAAGCTCCCTCCCTTTCTAGAGTTTTACATTAGGGAGCCTATATCTATTTATATTGTATGAATTATCCCCTCCTTCTTTTAATATCTTTTAATCGATATTTGCATGAGTGTTTCTCCCTCTTTCTCGCTCTTTTATATACATTTTTAAATGTACAAGAATATCTTATAAGCTACTTGATTTGAAAATATTAAACTTGGCCGGGATATTATTTTTAGTTAAAGGACCAGAAAAGTTTGTGATTTTTTTATATTCAGCCCCTTTGGGAGTGAAGTTAAAGAGGGTATTTTCGAACAGTCTCAAATTTTTAAAGTGAATAAACCCTTTCAAAGCACAGCCTATTGGCTAGTCTAATATGAATTATGTTTAAATAAATTCACAAAAAAAAATTAGTGAAATTTTTATTTACAAATGATTTATAATCTAAGTATTATAGATATAATAATTAATATCTGTTATTCATAATTGATCTTTATAAGACATATCTATCTATACCTAAAACCTTTTAAAGCTGGTTAAATCAATATCTGATAAGCATAATCTGAGAAAATTACAATAAAGTGAGTTTTGTAGACCCCATCTTTAAACAAAATGGTGGACTTAAATATTAATTTGACTATATGATAACCGGACGTCCAAGCTATGTCCATGCGAAATTTCAACTTGATCTAGCTAGTGAGGTTTTTTTTTTTGCTTGAAGTAGTAATAGACAGACAACTCATTTTTATAATATAACATTGCTTGGCTTCCAGTCCATATTTTAATTGATTATTGTTTTGTATAATTTTTTTTATATTGGAACTCGGCTTGTGGTAGATATCATGCAGTACTTAATAATGATACAAAATAGTAATAATTTTAATAAATAGACAGATTACAAATTTGGAATATGTCTAAAATACACAAAACATTAACAAAAGTTTAATCACTATCATAAATGTTTTTCACATACACAAACGATGATCTAATGACAATAAACTTTTGAGCTTTTTAACCATTATATCAACGTCTAAATTTGTCGCATGGGTTTGTTTAACTGTAGGAAATCACCAACTTATCCATGTGGGGTCCTGGATCATTGTCAATCAAAGTTTACTTTTGACATGAGTCAGTTTAGAAAAAGCTCATTCACAAGAGGCTACTAGTGACTGGAGTCGCCTCAAAGTCTTCGGTAGCCTACATAGATTGCGTAAATAGATTTTCCAAACCAACGTTCTGAAACTAGCCAAGAAAGTGTACTATAATACGCATATTTTGTTACGTTATTTTAGAAACCTTATTTCCCCTTCTAATTCTTTATAAGAAAGTCAGAAAAAAATTGATAAAAGTAAAATATGAGCTATGTCAATGTCAAATTTAAACATGTTTTCTTTGGTTGTAACAAGTTTTTTCTATAAAATAACTGTTCAATACTTTGAAATAATGAATTAGAACATTTATATTAATTCCATTTTTCTTTATTTCTTCAAAGGGTTTGTTTCCCTAGCTATCGTCTAAACATCAAGTTACTTGTTTTTTTTAACTTCTGGGGCTCAAATTTATTTTCTTTTTAATGTCTTTCCTTCAAGTTTTGCTATTAGCTTCATCGAAAAAAATATTTTCAGTACGTCATTCTCTAAAGGCTCAAAACGTTTAAGAGATTCAATTGATAATCTTTAAGTTCTTTGCTTACCTTGGGAAGGTTCAAAAGAATTTATTTCCATTTAGTTTTTTATATATAGAAACTTTGTGGTTTTATTCCATTCCATAACATTTTACACTGTATTAAATAGTCTGCAAATTGCAAGAATAGGCAAATCAGTAATTAGGGAATGTTCAAAGCAAGGCACCGTACATAGAAAACATAATTTTATCGATTATTTTGGGTGTCCTATCAAAACGTAACACTAGCTAAAATTATCAGATCAATATTAACTTTTAAATTACTATTTTCTAAGTATTGAAAATTGTGTGTGCAACATTAGCCAAAATTGATTAGTTATTTTGATTGTGATCGATGGGGTGGACATAAGCACATTGGCATGGGAACCCTTTTAATGTTAGGAAGGAGGATGCGGGGATTAGCCAAGACAATATAGGTTTGAGGGACTTGAACCCCCAAGCCATAGGGTTGAGGGTTGGGTGCTATTCAAAGGAGCCTGCTCCAAAATTTGTTGAAATCTGCAAACCACTTTAAACTATTTAGTGTGGATATCGTCTGGATTTCTTAGAGATAAAATATCTCCATTAGTTATTTGGAGTGGTCATCACATTTTTTTTAAATATTAGGTGCGCCTAGAGGTTATTTGGAGTTTTTTTTTCTAAAATTGTAATTATAGTTCAATATATCCTTTTTTCCCCAAAATAATTATTCCTCACATGATTTGTGTGTGCGCGTGCCTCATTGAAAACAATAATTGAAACAACATTAGGGTTCCATGGCCTATCTGCTCCCATTATAGTCACGCCTATAGCTAGCTTGATCTAGAAATAAACAAACTTATTATTGATTATGAGCAGGTAAATAAATAGACAAACCCGTACACCAGTTGGCCTAAATATTTTTAGTACGTGTCTCATTTGGCTTTAAAAAAAGACTTCAGGGAATATAAAATAAAAAACTAGGCTTAAATTAGAAATGCTATCGGTAACATCGTTCTTCCATGGAATATAATCGATTTATATATATATATATATATATATATATATATACACACACCTATGCCCGCTATACACATATGTCAAAATTATGCTAATGAGTTAAGGATGAGGAAGGTTGAATTTAGAGGAAGTGCACCCACATTTGCTAAGGGAGAGAGAGGGGATTTTTTTATAAACCACACTCAGTACAATCAAGTGGGATTTGGACCCTAATATATGTGATCAGCAGTCTATTCTTTCACGAGAGTGACACCTTAGACCATGTATTCACCTAAGTAGGTACCCTAATTATTTATACTCATTAATCATGTCAAATGGTATTTTTCCGCGGTAATCTCTAAATTATCTGTTATCTGTGTGATCATATTCTTAGGCTTATCAGCGTTTAGTTCTAAACGTATTTTCTTACTAACTTATAATAAAATTCCATTATTTATTGCAAAATATTCCTTACTATGACCCAAAAAAGCTAGATCATCTGCGTATCTCAATAGTGGCATTGTACAGTTTAATGTCACCCCTTTCCTACTCTCTTGAATTGACCTAATAGCATACTCCAAGACTTTATTAAAATGAAGTGGTGAAAATGCATCGCCTTTTTTTAATACATTATTTATTTCAAAAGTATCTGATAAGTGACATCCAACCAGTACCCTTCCACGCCTATCTGTAAAGAATATATCAATTAGCTAGACAAGTTTTTTGGTACACCTATCTTACATAAAATTTAATATGATTTGTTAACTTTAACCGAATCATATGTTTTATTTTTAAATTTATTAATAATTAATGTACCGTCATGTTCTATCCCCAATTTTTTTCTAATTATTTGCCGATTAGTAAATAAATTTTTGAGATTTATACACAGTTTTTTACCTACCACGTGGGGGAACGGAGTGATTAGTATATATGTTTGTGTGTAGTTCTATTTATATAAAAAAATATCCGTTGTTGATCTATTTTGTTGAACTCCACAATGAAGATCCCCGATTAATTTTTCAGCTTTGGTCGTTTTTGTTAGATCGAATTTATTTGTATGTTGGTAGTAGTGTCTTACCTCTATATTTATTACACTTTGTTTTAGACCCTCTTTTAAAAAAATTAGTACTTTTGTATTTTTTTCCATTATCATGATAATATATCATGGTTCCATAAGGAACATAGCAGATTATGAATTTCTATTACTAACATTTCAACACCTCCCTTTATTAACCCCTCTGAAATTGAATCTAAGCCAGGATATTTATGACTCTTTAACTTTAAATAAAATCTTTGACTTCACTAATACTTGGGTCTGGCACTAGGGATTCAGAGGTACTGATCAGGATAACCTCACCCAATTTTAAACCTCCATGAGCTTTCAAATTATCACTTAAGTGGTCGTTTCATTTACTAAAAGTTAACTGATATCTGCCATCAGATAACCATTCTAAACTTTCACTAAATTCACACTAGCTTGATAACTAATACTATTATGTTCGATATAGCTAAATTTATCTTTAAAATAGCTTTATTTATGTTTCTGAATATGGAACTGGCCTTCATTTTTGCATTACTAAAAGCGTTTATGCTCAATTTAATCGAAAATTCTAACTCATGCATTTTGCTTCCCTTTTCCCCCAATTACTATTGAACATTTTTTGTCCGCCATGACTTCTTCTTACTCTTTTTGTGAAGACCTACACTATTCTCCACTGCATCTCTAATATTATTCTTAACCATTTCCTACTATTGCTCTGGATGAGCGCTAATTTCCATGTGCTCTGAGCACTCTAAGGCAGAAAAAAATATTTAAAATTTCAATTTAATATACATTCATATACTCACCATATTTCAGACTCTTTAAATAATATTTTTCAAACTTTTCTGCCTGATTTCTCTTTTTAGTTACTGAAAGGCATTCCCTAAGTTTTTCTACTGCCAATTAGTGGTCTGAATCACAATCTACACATCTGAATGACGTGATAATTAGTGAGCGTGTATGACGTCTTTTATGGACCATCATGTGATATATTTGTTTGTGTGTAGTTCAATATGGAGAGATCCTAATATATTTATGAATATCCGTAAACTTTTAAGTGTCTTTGAAACGAAAAATTTATCAATCTCATTCTATTATCATTACTGACTTAATGCAAGCTTTATTTTCCTAATGTAGGTCTAAAGATTCTTCTATCCCTATCGTTATATTAATGTCACCAATTACAATTGTAATGTACTAGGTTTGGAACTGGTCATACAGGTGTTCTAGTCCCTCATAAAAACCATCCCTTGCCAGGTAATATTTGTTTTATATCGAAAAATGGGCATTTAGAATGACAGTATTATGCCACCTCCCCCTGCTACTACTATGCTTGACACCCTGGAAGTATAGTCTTGTACATGTTACTTAACCCAGCCCATAGGACACCAGAGAGTAAGAGTTTTCTCTGAGTTCACACGGGTAAAATTTAACACACACATCCACGTGGTGGGGATGGGCAATGGCATCGGGGTTGTGGCAGCTTAACGGCTACAGAATCAAATAAGTGGCAGATAAGTTTTGTAAGGAGCCAGGGACGTGGGGTATATCACGTCCTCCTGTACCAGTTTACATAACTATTACTGGGTAACAGTGGTATTAGGGTCAACTTAAGACAAACGTAATGGACCTACAATAAGACAGAACACCTAATAATAATAATAAGCATCCTTAGTTGATGGCATACACTTTCTACAGATTAGAAAACCTGTTTTTAAGTCATGTCTGTTCATTCCTCCATTCAAAAAACAACGTATTCGCTTGATTCTACCCTACCATCCCCTGATAATTTAACCTCTTGTAAGACAACTATAGCTAATACTAACCTACTTACTTCATCACTCATTCAGTGTAGTGCCCCAGGCCTATCTTAGCTAGAGTAACCTCGATGCGTTTCTGCGTTCCTAGAAGAGTACTCGCTAGCCGTTCCGTCTTATGGCGGTGGTAATATCCAAACAAGCAAGAAAAAAAAAGAAGTTTGACAGCCATTTTGAAGGTGTGCTGGCTTTTGTTTTGTTTACTTCATAGCTTAACATTATGATAATATTGGTCTGCAACTTAATTTTATTTATTTATTCATTTGTTATTTTATATTTATCTTTTAATTTTTTATGAGCTATTTTTCTTTGATGCTTCATCAAATTCTAACTGGTTATCAAAATATTTCGCAACAAAATAAATGAACTTGTTCATTTTTAAATTTAGGTGCTATTAATATTATATCGATATGAATTTATATATATATAGCACCACATCTTGCCACCTGTTAAGGTTATGCACATATATACTAATTAGGGTAGTGAGTTAAGGATGAGGAAAAATGAAATGAGTAAGTGTGCCCGCATTTGAGTGGAGAGAGAGTGAAAAACCGCCCTCTATACACCCAACTGGGATTCTAACTCAACCCAAATCTTCCTGTCATCGACATTCTAGTTTATAGCGAGAGTGATGCCTGAAACCTTGCGGCCACCGAAGCAGATTTTTTTTATAATGTTTCAAGTATGCTTATTTTTAATAATTTTGAATAAAAAACAAAAGCTATGAATGTTATTAAAAATTATATAATAACTATATTATAATATATATATAATTTTATCACAAAAAATTATATAATATTATTACAATTATATCATACAAATATTTATTATATATATTATATATACAATATAGGTATATATATTATATATACAATAAAGGTATATATATTATATATACAATATAGGTATATATATATATTATATTATATATACAATATAGCTATATATATATTATATATATACAATATAGGTATATATATTATATATTAATTATATATATTATATATAATTTATATATTAATTATATATATTATATATAATTTATATATTAATTATATATATTATTTATAATTTATATATTAATTAATTCTGTAATAATATATTTAATAATAGCTAATGTTTAGGTAATATAAATTGTCACTTTATATTGCCATAAACGTTAGTTTTTGAGGTCTCTTAAATTTGAATTCCCGCCAAAGCTTACGATTTTTTTATTAGAAATTACTAAGAGTTGTACAATTTTACTAAACTTTCCTCTTAATTTTTGTGATTTTAAAGCTATTCTGATTTCATAAATGGTTGATTTATAATTTATTTAATAGTACAAATGGACTTGATTAATTTTTAAAATTCCACTTATCTTCATAAGACTACATTATAGACTCTGACGTCATACCCCCACAATGGCATACCGCGAGTACTCATTATATCTAGGTTATTCTAATATTAGCTCCTACTAACATTCCGCGTAGCAATCCTAATCTCTTTCTTAGCTTTATGAACCCATAGCTCCCCCTGAGTACTCGCCAAGTAACCCAAATATAGAATAATTTTATCACCGGAATATTTTACACCAGAAACAAGCATGGCAAACTTTTGTATATTTCCTGATAGGATTTTTTTTTATAGCTATTTACATTTGCATAGTATTTGACAATTAATTTATATATTGATTGATTTTTTATTGAGTACTGGACATAACAAAGAAGCTTCACATTAAATGGAGCTAACAGTTTTTTTACTAGTATAAGTATGTATTTTTTTAAATAAATATAGTTTTCCGTTAAATTAAAAATGATATCCAATCAAAATATGGAGAATATGATTATTTTACATTTAAAAAAGTATAATAAAACTAAAATATTATCAATGAATCATGAAAATTCTTTTCTATTTCCATTATTATTTAATTTAGTGTATGTTAATATATAATTTAGTTTTTAAAAGTATGTATATATATATATATATATATCAATAAATATATATATTTATTTTTCTAATTTCCATTATTACTTTATATAGTTGCTGTTAATCTATAATTAAAGCTTAAAAACTCTAAATATATATTTTTCAATTCCAATATAAATTACAGGAGACTACAATACTGCCAAAATAAAACACATGAATGGTTAATAAATTCTTAAAATTATATTATTAAAACTATATCTAAGATAAATAATATTAAGTTGTATAATATCTTTATTAAATGTTTCATCAAATTTTTCAGATTTCGGCTGATAAAATACATACAAATCCTTTTATGGCCATATATAAGAGTATGAAAAGAATACCATGAAGAGCGTTGACAAAATAAAATTATGTTTAATAAGTTAGCATTTTCTATCATTGCGCATAATCTATGGCATAGAATAAATGTGATAATTTCATAGTTACTCATTTTTTACATATCTATTACACTATTAAATATTTAAGGAAGATCAATGAACCTCGAATAATGATGGGTGATAGGCCCCTTTAGCGCCGAGACTATGAGCAGACGTGATTAGCTGCAGTATGGATGATGCTTTCAACCCGACGCGACGTTAAAGATTCCTGCCATGGGTTTTCATTAGTATTTACTGATTCAGATTCACTCAGGCAAAACATACAATTACTACTAAAACAACAAATGATCTTTTCTCCGATTCCATCCCTATGCCTGTTGTAACCTTCCCAGTTTTTGGATCTCCATTTGGAAATCAGAACTCGGTGAGAATGTGCAAGTAAAATAAATAGTCCCCTATGAAAGTTTCTTTAGGACTCCTGAAGTTGACTTTCTTCAGTCGGGAGATAATTGGTAACAAGTGAGAGTCAAGATAAAGCATATTATGTCCCTTAACTGGAAGCGAGCTAGACTAAGGACTGTATGTCTGACAATTAAGAGCACCATCGAGGCTGGAGCATCCAAATACACTGGATTGGGCTTATCTATCAGTTGATTTTCCACCCTATTTCAGTATGAATATGTGTGGAAATTCTTAGCTTAGATTCTTATTGTTACTCACAGCACAACTTGAGTCAAATAATAGGCATAAGAACAAGTAATATGATATTGACCGATGGAATCTATTATCTTAAATGTTTCTTTATAAATCTAAAATAAATGTATTAGTTCTTATCTTAGTAAAGAGTGATAGTTGATCCTTAAAACGGTTTTATCTGAGCTATGCATTTTCACCAGAAGCAATGAGACCGTCGTATTATTCAAATTTACTCATACATGGGATATACCCAAACATTTTAAATATAAGTTTGTATTTGGGATATCATTATTGTATCTATTTCAATAAGGACAAAACTACGTTTAATGGTTTTTTAACCTAATCATTTTCCAACTGTTCCAGAAAAACATTTTTTTCCAAAACATTACTTTATTGCTATAATCAAACATCATTTATATCTCATATTCATATAAATTCTTAATCTTAGAAATTATGGAGCGATAATACCTACTCATGAAATAAATCTATCATGTTTTAAGCCCAAATATCGAGATCTGAAAAAAAAAGTATCAAATCGTGATTTGGTGAACTTAAGCTGCCAACAAAATTATTAAATATTTTATCAATTCGTTGCTCTTTTAAAATAACTTCAAAGCTATGTAAATTATTCATAAATATGTCTCTATTTTATCACTAAGCGAAATATTTCCTGTCCAAACTTTTTATCCCTCACTCCTAGTATGGCAGATACTCAGGTGAACTTATTGTCCAGCTTGATCCGTGGGACAGAGCCACACGTTCATTCTAATCCGGCGTCATTAATGTTCATGGAAGCTCGAGAAATCTCAGGAACGATCACTAGCAAACTGTCAGTGATTTGAAACTATGTACATGTATTGTTCCACGTTAACAATAAAACATGTCTTTCCTTTCCACGCGGTTCATGTGGGCCTTGCAAGGGTGGCCACTCTTATTAAAATGAGTTGACATGAGTTGTTCTCCTAGCACTAGTGTCGAGACTTGAATCGTCGACCTCCAAGCCACGCTGCCGAGAAGCCTCTGGTGGTGACGTCACGACCTCGAAACTAAAGAATAAGTTGCATAGCGTTAACCGGCTGCACTTGGTCTATGAGTAAAAATATTAAGAGCCTTCATCATAGCCAGCCCAACTCAGCTCCTGGCTTGCATCTACGTTTGTGTGTGTGTGTGTGTGTGAGTGTGTGTGTGTGTGTGTGTGTGTGTGTGTGTGTGTGTGTGTGTGTGTGTGTGTGTGTGTGTGTGTGTGTGTGTGTGTGTGTGTG
>CABFVX010000013.1:83264-169426 GCA_902151425.1 Timema shepardi
TGTGTGTGTGTGTGTGTGTGTGTGTGTGTGTGTGTGTGTGTGTGTGTGTGTGTGTGTGAGGAATGAAAGAAAAAGCGATAAGAAAATGCCTTAGATATGCTCGAAAGGTGTGCAGTGTATTCGTATTCGAATAATTACACGAGATTTTCCGCGGTGACGACGGGGGACAAAGAGACAAAGTTTCGTGTTAATAACTACAGTTTGGCCCTATTATGACAGAATGAAGATTGGTGAGCAATGATTATCAATGAAGCCATTCTAAAATGCTCCAAAACGGCCCTTTCAATGGAGTTTTTATCCATAGGCCTATATCATTTAAGATTTCAAAAATGTTTAGTATTATAAACTTTTTAACTATTTATATCAATTAATGTTTAATCCAAAACGATCCACTTTCAATAATGTTCATGTAAATTTAATATTTCTAGTTGACTGTGTCAAAGAGTTGATTGGCATAGGATGCCCGCTCTTAAGTAGCTATTTCAATAAAAGTTTAAGCTTATAATTGAAAAGAGAAATGACCACAACGATTAATTCCAGTATTAACCTAATGATCAAATATTGCGCATTGTTGAATAAGCAAAATAAATCAAACGTATAGTAAGTACACCAGCATGACCTGCACATTTGTATAGTCAGTTTTACAATTAGATTCTTGCTCCAAGTAAGTTAATTGTATAGTTCTCTAAAATCCATTTTTCTAATCCCTCATATTCTGTGTAAATGTAGTTGTGGATATATAGATATATATATATATATATATATATATATAGCATAGGGTGGCTGTAGGATTATCAGTGGATAAAATTACATAAATTAAACTATAGTACAGTAGATTATGAATTCATAATATTCTTACCCACTACCGAAATAAATCCACACCAATCTCTTTATACTCACATCTCATTGCCCACATTAATTATTAGTCCCCGAACCACCACTGCACGCAACCCTACACATGACATACAGCATCGACTAACAATTGAAATGTATGATCATCAAATAAATAGGAAGGCTATAGTTCATTTCTATAACTATCATCTTATGGAAATCTCTGTTGCCAATTGCTTAGATTTAAATTCCATTCTTCACAATATATAACTTGAAATGTAACTCTTTGAATAGAGGGTGCGTGGCTATTAATAGGGTTGTATGTATATAGTTTATGTGTGACGTATTAAAAATTGTAAGCTAAAATCTGTCTATCAAAATAAATTTTCAATTTTTAAAAAAAATATCACCCAACTTACACAAAACTTTTTTTAAAGAATTAAATTTAAAAATTATAGGTTAATTTAGCCTATACCATGCAACCAAAAATAACATTTTAATCAAATTGTAAATAGTGTATTGATAAGCAATTGGCAATTACAATTACTTTATGATAATATTCAAGTGTATTCATATCTGCTTGATATAAATAAACAAGCGATCAAATCTGATGTTTTCTAAGTTAAAAAATAAGTTATTTACAAAATAAATATTTCATCCATACATTAAATTAATGGTATTTATTTAGTCCAATTATATAAATTAAAGTTTTTTATTTATTTTTGCTATAAATTAATAAAGGTGTTAGCCTGAAAAATTATTTTCTAAAATAAAATAGCTTTTTATATTGTGGAATTTTTCATTGATGAGAATCACAGATAAAATAAATTGGTTCAAATCCCGGTGCGTTTAGAGGCTTTTGATTTACGTTGTATAGCCTACATTAACGTATCGCAATAGTATGTTGAATTTTCATACGAGCTCGATCCTAGTAACTTATTACTCCCATTGTGTTCTGTACCTTAAATATTAATACTACATTCATGTTCAAAATATAAATCGCCAAGCTTTTGAGTTGGGGTTATCTTAAACTATTATACTAGTTGTGTTAAAATAGAAACTCGGCAAAAATTTGTAATTAGGATAATCACTTGAACGTTCTCCAAAACCTTCAACTATAGACGTTATTATAAGAAATTCTTAAATACACATTTAAATTGACTGATTAGTAGAATTTAACAACATTGGAGGACAAAAGTATTAAAGCCTTCGTTAATTTTGTGACATCATCTGGAAATATTTCTCAGGTCAAGGAAGGAGGTTCGCAACATGCATGAGAAGCTACTGATTACACACCAAATATCTCCAAACGATTAAGTGATTTAATATTTCGACTTTTGTTTTAACAAACCTAAATAAATATATTTCATTATCAGAATAAAAGGGTGAATGGTGTAATGACTGACGTTGTTAAATCTTGTTTCCTGGTTTTGTTGCCAATCCAAGAAACAAGAACAATGCTCGAACATTAATGCTCACCTTGCCTAACCGCCATCTGTAACAACATTAGAAAAAAACAACAGGTTTACCAATTCTTCTTCCATCACAATTTTCCGTCATGCTTGTAGATGAAGTATAGTCATTCTCAAGAAATGGTCTAAAAAATATGATGTTTTGATATTACAATCCGAGTTATTTTTGTTTGTAGTGACGGTCGGATTCTCACATCTGAAGAGTTCACACGCAATGGTGAACAACTAATGACATCTAGCGGTAGCCGCGCGTAACCACCGTGAGCGGATGTGTCATATTCGTCAGCTTCTTATTGTTGTGATCATCATTATTATTATTTACTAGACCTTGATGGTTGGGTTTTATTATATCAGGCGTTGCTTTTTATGTCCAACCGTGTAGGTATATTTTTTCTTTTATTTTATCATCTACACTCAGATTTGTGACACAACCAAAAAAGTTTACTAAAATCATATTAATATTGTCGCTTACGATTGGGAGGCAACTTTGATGCACATTATGTCGTTAGAGAAGCGGAAGATGACAGCTAGTAACGTAATCTAGTTCCGGTCGTGTCATTTTTTTAAACATTCATATAATATATTTTCTAATGGTAACCATTTTGCTTTGCTACAGGAGTAGAAATACTTTTACAATGAATATATATGGGTGACCTGGCGGTCTAGGGGTAAGGTGTCAGACTTCTATTCTGGCGGCTGGGGTTCAATCCCCGGTCCCGGCATAAATTTATCTGATTACTAAACCCTTCCTTCACCTCTGACAAGACATCTTGTGAATGTGGGGAATGCCAGGCCTCCACCGTGGTTCGGATTCCACGTTAAACTGTAGGTCCTTCATTTCATCTCACAATCACCCTACCATTACAAATTAGCGTAAGTGCGTATAACCCGAACGGGTAGTAAGACGCGGTGCTAATAATAATAATAATAATAATAATAATAATAATGATACAATGAATATACTCATTCAATCTCTCAAACTATTAAATATTAGTTTATTGCCATAATCGTAATCAACTAGCCAGTAAATAATATAATCAGACTCTTTTATAAATTTAAAAAAATAAACATGGTTTTACTATCTAAAATGCTAACTTCTTTTCTGAGATATGTCAAAGGAAAAAACGAAACAAATATTATTATCAATTTGTGACGAAAGAAATGAAATAGTTTATTTAGATTAATTTACTATTCATACTAATTAATCTTGGAAGTTATACATATAAACCGGAGACGAATTAAAGTTTAAATATAAAAAATATATATTGATTAAGGGCATGGTATCATTCTCAGTAATGTCAGTTTTAATATATTTACAAATATAATATCATTTTCCAGCGGCTTAGCTCGCACTAAACTATACATCAACACATATAACATCTTCAAATGCTATTAAAAAAAATCAAGAGAAGGATTTTACGGACGTACGAAAATTCAAGAAGAAACATTGACTTGTTCTCATCCCCTCTACTTCCACACACCAGCTAATATCCCCTGCCATCTTAAGTACCACCAATATCAGCAGCAACAAATGTTCACTGCTTACGCCCGGGTTTTTCTAGACTACTTCTCTCGCTGATCAACTAGCACGATGGTATTTAGCTTACCATGGTTCTTTGAAAAATAAGGATTACAAAAGGATAAGTGTCATCTCAATTCAATAGATACATTTTTAGTTAACTAGAAACAAACAAATGGACCGACATACAAACTCTCCAAAAATTATTTATATTATTATTTTTATTATTATTATTAATGTAATACAAATTATTATTATTATTATTATTATTATTATTATTATTATTATTATTATTATTAGCACCACGTCTTACTACCCGTTCGGGTTGTACGCACTTACGCTAATGTTTTATGGTAGGGTGATTGTGAGATGAAATAGAGGACCTACAGTTTAACGTGGAATCCGAACCACGGTGGAGGCCTGGCATTCCACACATTCACAAGTTGTGCTTAATACACGTCTTTGCAGAGGTGAAGGAAGTTCTAAACATTTATTATTTACCGTTATTATCGCTTATACTACCCAAAAGGGAAGAAAATGCCACAACAATTCAAATGCGCTGAGAAACCTTGCTTATGTACCCGTTATTCACACGGTGAATCTATAAAGTAGCTTCATATAACTTTGTTATTTTATAGTATATAAAATTACTCAAAGGGAAAAGTATTTAAGCCTTAAAACAATTATCAATGTTAATCCCTCATTGTTTTAAATTATTGTGTTATAAGACGTGAAAATTAGGCTAACTAAAACACAATAACAAAATAGGACTACACAATAAAATATAGATATGTGTTTAAAGGTGAAATTTCCTTTGAAGATTAAACTATAATTTCTTTATACACAATAATATTTTGTAGTCTAAATTATTGGTGCTAATAAAAAATAAAGAAGAGTAATATCGCCTAAATAATTGATTGTTGAAATATTAAAACATATGAAATATACAAAGAACTGTCACAGTGTATAGGGAAGGAGTTAATCATTTTCAATAATGTTGGTGTAATTCGATCCACAATTTTGAATATGCCATATTACACTATAGATTTTAGGACCTTTCTAGAGAACATTAGCTTAAGACCTATTGGCATGTATAGTTTGAGATTTCTATTATGTTTAAAAGTGTTCGAATAATTCTTTCGGACAGACAGCTATCAAAACGATATCGAATTATAATATTCAATAACCGTATGAACTCCTTATATAATTTACAATCCAAAAACAAACACATGTATATCATAAATTGTTTGAATAATCTTTGAAATGAAACATTAATCAGACAATAAAATAAGTTCATAAAAATCTCCATCCATAGAACACAATATATGCCTAAAACCGATCAGAATAAATTTAAAAATAAATTATATACATTGTTACAAGGACATATTGGAAATTAGAGAATCACAGCTTAACATGGAGGTTAAATGTTCACACTCTTATGGTTGTCCCTCTACACGTGCGTAAATATTTCAATAATCTACTATAAGGGAATTTTTTTTATTCTACTAGCCAAGCAAATTGTTTAAGAGGACTTATTTCCCCCTAGCCGGTCATTATTAATTTTGTTCACAGTTCCTGCTGCGGTTCTTAGACCTTCATGACAAATTTCTATCTTATGCCACCGTGAGAAGTAATTTTAAGCACCGTGTTTACTACCTGTTTAGTTTATAAACATATTATGTACTAATATGCTAATATATACTAATTACACTAATGATATAGGGATAAGGAAGGTAGAATTTAGATGATGTATACAAGCATTTGTATGAAGGTGGAATGAAAAACCATTTATTAAAAACCACTCGCAGTATAACCGACAGAGCTTAGATAGAGCCACGATTTTCCTGTAATTGGCAGTATAGTCTATTGCGAGAATGACATCTTAGACCATGTGGCCGTCGAAGAAGATTCAGTGAAAAGTAAATTTAAATAAGTCTTGTAAAATTCTAAATCCTGTATTTCACCAAACTCAAACGATATATAGGGGTATTTGGAGTAGTCACACAACATTCCTGGCTTATTTTTAATTTTCTATTACTCTTAAAAGTATATAGTGGTTCGGGCATGTTTGAACAATCAAAAAACAAACAATATTTAATTTTAGTTTATTAATGCGACTCAAGCTTTCCAGGCCTCTTAGTTTTGTAATTATAGCAACTAAACACATATACATACATACATACATACATACATACATACTTACATACATACATACATACATACATACATACATACATACATACATACATACATACGTACATATATATATATACATACACACATACATACATACATATATACATACATACATACACACATACATACATACATACATACATACATACATACATACATACATACATACATACATACGTACACATATATATATATACATACATACATACATATATACATACATACACACATACATACATACATACATACACACATACATACATACATACATACTTACATACATAATACATACATACATAATACATACATACATACATAATACATACATACATAATACATACATACATACATACATACATAATACATACATAATACATACATACATAATACATACATACATACATACATACATACATACATACATACATACATACATACATACATACATACATACATAACATACATACATACATGAAAACAAATAATACACATCCTATACTATTTTTTAAATTATTATTGATTACTGGTTCCCACAGTTAATGAGTTACAGCTCTGGACCGGCTAAAAAGTAAAGTTCTAGAGCATTAATTTTTTTCAAGATGGCCTTAGTGTTTAATATAATTATATTTAGGAGCCTTTTTAAGTTTTTTTTAGCACCACATCTTACTAACCGTTTGTGTTATACGCCTATGTACTAACTAAACTGATGATTTTATGGATTAGGAAGGTTATATTTAAGGAAGTGTACCCGCTTTTGCGTCGAGGGAGTGTGGAATTATTTTGATAAAAATCGACTTTAGTACACCCGACAGAGATTCAAACCTCAATCTCACCGTCATCGGCTGCATAGCTTACTTACTACCTTTATAAGTAAATACAATGAAAATCTAATAAGCGCAAGAAGAAGTGTAGAAACAAAATGTCGGACTTATTTGTAATTAGCCTACATGTTAACCGGACGTCCAAGTTATAACCATGTGAATTTCCATTAGCACAATAGTGGTTTGGACGGGATTGAGCAACAAACAAAAGGCAGATATTTAATGTTTATATAATTAGTATGCTAAAAGTAAAACAATAAACACATGTTCACATTCGATAGCTTAGATTTTCATGGTCCTTTGTTTGGCATCCTTTTGCACCAGTAATCACTCAATTTAATACTTTAGGCACACAATATGTTTAGTAACAAAAACTAAGGTTTCTCAAAGAAAGATGTAAATATCAAATTTTTTAATGGTTCTTTAGCCATACGAATACGAAGTCACAATGTCTAGGGTGCTAGGCTCATTATGATTAATTTTATTAAAAGAAGCTAAGGTGCACAGCATAAAATGTATTTATCTATACATTTAAACCTAATATTTAATTTGAAGATGCACCTCTCAGTTGACACGAGGTTTGAGGCATTGGGCTCAACATTTTTTCTTAAATACACCCGAGGTTTAATCCCACCTTTTGCTTTCACTAAGTAAACTTGAAAAATGCCACCTTTTTATTTTTCTTAGGTTTGTAACTACACACACTGGGTGTCACGATGCTCAAGGCACAAACATTTCAGTATACATTCAACTCTGATTATAATGAACCACTATAGACCTAAGTGGTGAACTCCGTTTCGTGTTACGCGACAATGCGGATGTAGTCATGTTCACTCCATTCTATACGCCAGGCAAATTTCTTAAATTTAATTTTGAGTTCACTCTTATAGAGTGACCCACTTGGTTATCATCTCGTATTGAGATTATTTTCAACAATTTATTATATTTTAATATGTTTATTTTGTCTTTTAAATTTAGTGTATACACCCGTGGGTTTGTTTAGCAGGTGTATCACCCCAAACACTACTATAAATCCATTTAGGTTTCACTCCTGTGGAGTGTCTCGAATGGACTTTGTCTCATATTGAGATTTGTTTTTAACATTTGTATACAAATTTTAGCTGGTTCTTTTTCGTGTTTCCATCTGTTGAACTCGGCAGGGAATATATATATATATAATTTACTTCCCCTATGGGGATTTTACTTTGTTTACGATGTTGTATAAGGCCCTAATTACGTCATTGTATCGACGGTCCTAATAATAACACTATCGACCAGATATTGGTTGACAATGTACAAAGTTCACTAAAACCCTAATTTATTTCCACATAAACGTGAGAGGAAGGGACAAAAAAAATTAAGATAGATTTATTGAAATTTATGTCTTAACATTTAAATAGTAGGCTATGTGCTATTGCTTGCTATATACCTTTTGAATTAATAATTTCTGCCTTTTAATGAGATAATTTATCTATTTGTCTTAATATTTAGTATTTAAATGTATGATAAAAAAAACTATGGTTATCTTTGTTTAAGTTTTATTTGTTTAAAAAACACAATTTTCCAACTAATGTGATTATAAAGCACCCAACAAAAAATATATATCTCTTTGGATTTAAGATTGAAACGCATTATGTAATTTTTCAATGTATTGCAGTTGAATTAGCGATCAAGTGAGACAGAAAGCATAAGTTCTACATTCATTGTTTGTTGATATTTCCAAACACTTCGTCTTCAAGGAGACTTAACAAAGAAAAATTATACATTACAAGTTAAAACATTAGAACTGTTACTAATTTAAAACGCAAATGTAACCACGTTTAGAGTCATTTTATTCGACACTGCCTCGTTCGCTGATGAGATAGCGTGATGGTATATAGCTCACTCTTTATTCATAAATATATCGTTATAACATAATATTTAGCACCGCGTCTTACTACCCGTTCGGGTTATACGCTTTAGTACTAATTACGCTAATGGATTAGGAATTGGGATTGTTGAATTAGAGGAAGTGAACCCGCATTTGCGTGGAGGGCGAGTTGAAAACCACTTAGGAAAAACCACCCCCAGTTCACCCGATCGAGATTCGAACCTCGATCTCCTCGTCCTCAGCATTCGAGCTCAACACGACAAGAGCGCTAGCCAACTACGCCACTGAGGCGGGTATTTTAACAGAAGAATATCCATGCAACTCAGATGAGTACTTTGCAAGTTTACTAAAAACAAACAAGAAGAAACTATCGAACTTAAAGAAAATATACAAGTTTATTATAGGAATGGATTTTAAAGCGATATTTTTAGAATGTTGTTAAATAAATTATAGGTGTGGTGAAAGAAAAGTTAAATTCACCACCCCATATAAAGATTGAAAAATTAGATTGTTCAATTGAATATTTAAAACAAACATTATTTGAAGAAGTTTGTTAAAAGCATGTACAATTTGTCTACATAGACTCAAATGAAGACAAATTTTCAAATTGACAATATAAAACAGTTTAATTCGAAATTAGACAATCTTTTTATCAAACATGTTTCATAAACAATGGCTGAATTTTTGAACTTATACATGCTCAAAATACTTCCAATGATATGCAAGAAGTATCAAGTTGCAATATGCACACGTCATTGGGAAAATTTTTATTCAACTGCGAGAGCTGGCAAACTCAAATTAGCCACACGTTTATAGCAAGTTCATCACAATTGTATAGCCAATTTACTACTGTGGCAATTGGCGACAAGGTTGCCCAGCTGAGATCTATATAAAAGTACAAACCTTTCTAGTTTTTTTAGCACCGTGTCTTACTACCCGTTCTTATTGTATGCCCATTTCTAATACACCCCCTTTTAAGGTTAAGAAAAACCTTTATATTAATTATAATAAGATTAAATACATTTATTGTTTTTTCAAAGAGATCTGAAAAATTGTATTCCAATAATTCGAATACACATTAAACAAAGCAAATGTTGGATTCAATGAACATATACACAAAATATTAGTGGAATCTATTATAGTAATTTCTAGAATTTAATAGGGTTGACAATGTCCAATATACCCTGATTTTGGTTAGAAGAACCGTATAGAAAGCTCAAAAATATTTGTTTGCAGCTAAAATTGAAAAAAAAAATCTTTCTGTATTAATCGTGTTATTTTGTAGATATTGATATCGATAAAAAGTGACATATGCAGAAAACAGCACATGATATATGAATATATTAAAATTGTTTTAGGAACTTTAGTAACTAGCTCTTATTTTTCCTACTACCAAAATTTTAGTTTAGCTAACACATATTTATGTAAATTGATTTTAATGTATGACTTTATAATATATTTTTTGGTTGATTGACCATTGACCATTTAAAAAGAATGAATACGAAATGAATACGTCAAGCATGGTAAGATTACTAATAAATATTGAACATGTTGAAAAACAGCTACTAATAATACTTCTGTTACTCTACCACTTTTCTCATGGTTATATCACTACCTAACAATTCTTGTTGCATGATAATACATACTACAAAACATGTTGCACTCTGAACTTGATCAGGTTCCTTATTTTTAAGAAAATATTGATTGGGTCAGGTTCAGGCTCAGACTTAGTCTTCTCATTGTGCTGAATAAGTTGCAGTATTGGATTGTCTCAAGTTCTCAATAAACTTGTTTCAAGGTGCAAATAGCCTTTTATGTATCAAATGGTATTTAAAGCCAATATGTTTAGTGATAACCATGTATGCTTTGCCACGACTTAGAATAGTAAATACATTACATTAACCGCATTGATAGGACATGGGTTAGTTATTTGGCTCATCTAGTTGGATTTTCTCTGATGAAAGGAGGTCCGAGTTCAATTTACGGTTGGATATAATGGAGGGGGAAGGATTTTATAAAATACATTCCCTTTTTCTCCCCACGCAATTTCAGATATATCTTCTCAAAATTCTAGCATTTTCTATCCTTACCTTGTAAGCGTAATTAAATTTTTTACAGCCTTGAAGGTCTTAAACCAACTAATTATATATAGTTAAATCTAAATCATATATTTATAAATGTAGCTTTGTTTTAAATGGAACATTTTGTTTGTATATATTTAAGTGGGAACCTTATTTATATGAAAGTTTGTTCAAGCTGAAATATTCTACCTAGTGTTTTTTATAGTACAAAGAGAACACCATTCCCATCACGATTGAAATAAACCATTTATTGTTTTCTCTACACTGAATAAACAAAATTCAGAAAAAACTTGAATTGTGCTTTTCAAATTATAAATTGTCTGTTCATGGTTTAAAAGCTATACTTTCCATATTGTAAATGAATATTCTAAAACATTTATATTTGTGTTTTAACGTCTACGCCTAAGTGCCCCTCTAACCAATAAATAAAACTTCACTCACCTTATAAGCTCAGTCTCAAATATTATGGACAAGTTAAAAAATTCATTCTCAGCCATTATCATTGGCCTTTTAAGCTGTGAATGTCACATTTTTTCGCCAAATTTATCCATCCCTTGAATACAATATTTGACGTTAATTTTTAAAAAGAGTTACCTGGTATCATTCATTATGGTATCAGGAATTCAAAAAAAGCTCCATGACCTAATGTCATATTTCGTATTTTCTACATGCCCAGTCCTACAAGTGTGCCAGC
The DNA here is from genome assembly GCA_902151425.1 of Timema shepardi. NCBI lineage: Eukaryota > Metazoa > Arthropoda > Insecta > Phasmatodea > Timematidae > Timema > Timema shepardi. Next base: position 94,749 of record CABFVX010000013.1, read on the forward strand.
ACTGAGCTCGAAATTTTTCCGCACCACCGATTTCAAAGTGATCAATAGATCTAGTACATCCAGTATCACTGATACTAATCAAATCGCTCCATTCAAACAATGGATGCATTCACTATTCACACAGGTTGATGTGGATTTAAAAAAAACTCCTCTCACAGTCCAGCAACACTTGTGTTTTCAGATAATACTTTGAGACGTTGCTAAATAACCACAACGGGTCCAAAACAAATATGACCTGCTCCCAATGTTAAGCAGACATTCCCAACACGTTTGTGGAGGCTGGCAACATCAACAGGGTGTTTGAGATTCATCGTAGTCTCGCTGCAAGAACTAATATGGTGAAACTCTTAGGATAAATACATGGTGGCTTGTTAAACCAAGAGAAATAACTTCTGAACAGTACTAATCTCAGTGTTAAGTTAGTCCGTTCCTGAGAAGCGTTCTTTCTTGTATCTTCCATTTAAATTCCGCAGTTTAAAGCCCACATCGTCGAAGCCAGACTTCTAGGGCAATTTGACAAAGTAGAACCGTCTAACCAGTTGGCCCATGCCAAAGCATTAAACGTCAGTCCAGCAAAGTATTACATCTCCCGATGGAAATAAAACCCTTCGATTACTTCGGTATTGCAAAGGAAACAATTTGAAAAGTTATTCACGGATAAGTTAATTAAACGATTCATCGTGGTATTCGTATTCAACGTGGCTTTCAATGGAGACACCACCATAAATCAGTTCAATTTTAAAATGTTGCCTTGAACAAATTCTCGCTATACACGCATGGCCAGCAAGTGAAGTCAAAACTTTTGCGTTCTGATTTCACCAACAACAATTACGTCATGTCAACTCACACGCTGATTTCTTAAACGGGTATCCATTTAGTGAAACAGGGTAGTGATATCACACAAGAACCCTATATTACGTGGTATCATATATTGATTTTCGATCTCACACCAAGTGTCCACTCACATGACATCGCATTAGAATTTGACGTGGCACGTTCCCTTAGCATCAATGTGAGATTTACTCAGTCACTTGCTGAAACCTTCAAATTTAGCGTGTAGAGTGAATTGAAAACATAGTCTCCATCAAGCACATAAACATGGTTGCTGATTTTTGGAGTTAATATATGCAGATTCCCAACCCATTTCCTTGCCATATAAATTAGGAACATCACTGAGGAATTCCTGAGATACATCGTAGACGACAAAAAGTTTGGAATCAAAGAACTAAGTGCTTTATTATTATGTGGTATATTGATTAACATATGGGTGTTCAGACTTCCTTGATTCTAAGATGAACTTTTCTCAGTGGCTAAACACAAAACTAACATATCATCAACACGCTGTACGTTATTCCCTTGGAAAGTGATGATATGGATTAAAGCCTGCTTTAATCTCTCCTCTCATGCGTTACCATGCTTGCATAAACCGTCTACGTCAAGATACTAGAAAAGAGAAACTTGCTAGACAAAAACACACGTAACCCGATTTTAGATATGTTTGACAAAGGTTGTGCTTATTTGTAAACCCTTAAATTAGACTGTACTACATTCATGGAAAATTGTTCTGTATATAATTTTTGCTCGGCCACATTGCTTAAGTATTTCAATACTGGCTGTCTGGAGATGGACATCCACACCATTTGATATTCACTAAAAACAAGTAATTGCTTCAGTTATATACGATCGGGAGTATTCCCTGATGATCCACGCTCGACAAGAATAGTGCACCCTTCAGCCCTCGTCAATACTGATTCACACACCAAGCTTGTAGTGCATTGGGTAACCATTTTTATTGGAAGGAATGGCATGGGAGAATATTTTGACATATAATTTTATTTCTCATTTGCAAAGTTTTAATTGGCATATATACGCATAGATATTTCCCGCTGATCTCATAACACGGTACAACTTCATGGCATAGCATATTGCGGCCATTATGATTTAATGAACCTTCCCTAGAGCATCCATAATATTCGAATGAAGATTTCTTTGGTCGTATTCCCACTCATGAATTATACAGACGATCACGCCAAAGGTTTTGAAGAGTATTTTCCACATGATTTTTCCGATGGACGAATTTGACGCAAAACTAGTCATTTTCAGCATGAGTGTAAGGAATAACTTGACGCCCTTTGTCCAGCTATAAATATGTGGGGTAAGGTTGCAGTGTTCAACCGTATATAGTGGAAAATCTGGACAACTAAAGGCCAGTCAAATCAAAGTTTTTCAACAATACACATCCTTTTCAGAAGATAAGCAGGCATAATGATGAAATCTTTATAGGTACATATGTTGTGACCGTATGGTTATCATTAGCGAGAAAGATAATACTTGACTCAAACGTGTCACCTATCTCTTACTGAGCTGGGCTCGTTTATGCGAGGTGTAGGACCTCATCGACGTTGTTGCCAATAGAATAAACATGAGGTCGACCCATGTCATCATATATTGGAATGATTTGATTGACACACTCAGCGTGGATGTATGCCACATGTAAACATATACTAAATATGTCATGGAGTTTGATCAGCCCACGTTTGAAACACACATTAGAAACCTGGATCTGATAATTGCTGCCTACTAGACACGTAAAAACATCAGTTTTGAATATTTCATGTAATAATGTGAACTACTATTAAAAACTATTTTATTAACACATCTAAGAGACGCTGTAGACATATTTTAGAATATATGTGTCATTGGTGTAAAAATGTATATTAAATATATATGTCTACCATATCAAGTTTTATTCACGCAAAACCAACTTCCTTTCCATTCATCCCACGCGGCGTATTTCACTGGTGACCACCAATCCAGTGCCAGTTATGAGTCATCACCCGTGATCTATTCCTGTATGGACACGTCAATCTGCCAATCTGGGGTCGGTTATGAGTCATAAATTTTGACGTTATTAGGACTGAGACATCACCCGTGATCTATTCCTGTCTCAAAACGTCGTGCCACCACCCTATCACCAGTGCTGAATTATATTTCCTAAAATAGATTATATAATTAAATATTGCCCAAAGTAGATGTTGACGTTTTGACCCATCTCTTCCTGTCTCAACGTGTCGTGCCATAAAACTTGCACCTGTGCTGAGTCATATTTCCCAAATTATATTCTGACGTCATCAGGGTTGCGACCTCACCCATGGTCTCTTCCTGTCTCGACATGTCATTCCGCAAAACTGGTGCCAAAGATGAGTCATATTTCCCTAAAGAGATTCTATATATATAATGCAAATGGCCTGATGGTAGGTCAAGGTCAAATAATGTTTAGGGATGACGCAACAGGTAAAAACACACCCAAAATAGAGTGATAATAAACTAGATAATAGGATCGAAGGTCAATATATGCTAGATTGTCAATGTTCTATTAATAATTTAGTTTATTCAAAGATTATTTTATAATATTTAAAACAAACCAATAATAATACATAGAGGATAAGATACATTCAGTTTTAACTATCCCACATTTTTAAAATTAATTATATTTGGTTTCCTTTTGTTTACGTTGCTTTTAGCAAAGTAACCGGAACATTAATTGAAATATATTTTACGAGAACAGACATAAAAATTTCGTCAAAAGAGATAGCAGAAAATAAAATAGATTAGATAAATTATTTTAATAGATGTGTCCCCACTACGGAACAACCTCTATTACTTGAAAGATATCCCTTAACCCTCTAAAACACCCCTCTTCCTCATACTAAAAAATTACAAAAAGGTTCTCTTTATTTGTGTATTTCCTTGAAATAATTAATTAACTAAACAACTAAACACAACAAATCCAGTGTTTTCTCTTTTGTGATCGCAGGGAAACCGTCCTACCTCCCATCGCCTCGCCTGAACAATTCCTACAAAGTGAAACAAAGTAAAAAAAAGGGAGCAATGGGGTCTGGGGAGATGTTATATAAGGGGTGTGAGGGTTGGTTTCACAGGGTTGTCGGAGCCTTAGCCCTCTAGCCAACACCACCAGAACAGTTATGTTGTTATGGAACCTTTAACACAAAGTTAGCTGGCCATCCTTTTACACAAACAGAAGCGCATACGTGACATACCACTGTTAATAGTGAAATTCTTGATGAAATTTGTTTTCGCACACCGTGAGATTCAACTTTGTTCCTTCGTTTACTTGCCCGGTTACATGGGCCTACTTTGGAATGGAAAATAATTATTAGAATCTCCATCGTTCTTTGTCCAGAGGTGGTTGGGGGGTGGAATTGAAAATGGAACGAGTAAAACCCTATGAAAGCATTGCTATGCTGCCTTCCTCCTCCCCCCTTCCAAGGCTGTACGCAATTTCTCTTTTAATTCTTTCTGACTTCTGTATTTCTGATGACGCTAGTTTGGTTTTCAAGCGGTTTTTTTCGTATCTCCAAAAGCATAAGCGTGAAACTGAACGGCCTGAAGCAATTTTAGGTGGGATTACTTCTCTCCTTCACTGACTTGGCTCTAAAAATAGCCAAACCTCCCCCCAACCCCTCAGCGTCATCAACACGGGTGGAATAGCTTAATAAATGATTTTTTTAAATATTCATGAGCGTTTGTTTGTTGAAATAACAATGAAAAATCTAATATGAAAGCAAAGGTGAAAGGAATGAAAATACACTAACTTGTAAAAATAGATAAAGTGGATCGTGTTTCCTTTTTATAGAACAGAATTGGCAAGTATCGTACATAATCCAAGAAAACAATGTGGGATGAAATTTTTTTTTTATCTCAGGCTTTCTCACTTTTCTCTCCTTTGTGCTTATTTATAGTAGGTTTACATAACGTTCGTCCCAATGTTTTGAATCCACATTCTCTCCAGCTCAACTCCACACTGGTCATGAGAAATATGATCCAAGTGTCAGAGCCTTTATTAGTGCTCACTGGTCAATATAATATCATGATATTGTTTCTGAACGCGATGAAGTGATCTAATTTTCGCCAAATGAAACGGCTGATATATCAGCCTACATTAGTTTGGATGTATTTAGTTATGTCCTTTATATCTAAATAATTCTACAGGGTATACGCTTTTTATAATGCCATTGGCGTATGGATAAGGACAACAAGGCTTATCTAATGTATTACAGCCTTTTCTGGGGCTGGCGGAGGGTGGGAGGAGGTGTATATAGAAAATAAACACTACATAAAAGTTATAATTTAGCCGAGATCTCACCATCACCATAAATCCGGTTTATACGAACCTGACATCTAGTTGGCATAAACACAAATGTAAATTTTTAATTTCACCACTTTATGAACCTTAAAAATCAAAATATATATAAATAATATTTTCCCCACTATATCTCTACCTACAATAACATGAACAAAGAAGTTGTCTGATTCGTCAGCGTGGGGGATCGTGGGCAAATCCTGATTGAGGTTACTGATATTTTATAAACTCCATAATGCAGGTGTGGCTACATTTTCTTAAGATTTTACCTTCCTCGTCTTTACCCAAATTGTGTTAATATTTATATATCCTGGAGGTATGACATGGAAAGATTATTTTCCTAGACCCTTTAATAATTAAAATACAATCAAGATTGATATTTTATAATGTAATAATATTCAAATCCCTACAATTCTATGATATATAATTTAGTAAAGGGTGTACAGAAGAAAAAATGATGTGCAAAATATTTTTTATTAGAATGTGAATTGACGAGATATTATTATTATTATTATTATTAGCGCCCGTTCGGGTTATACGCTTTAAGTACTAATTACGATAATGGATTAGGAATTGGGAAGGTGGAATTAAAGGAAGTGAACCCACATTTGAGTGGAAGGAGAGTGGAAAACCATGTAGGAACCCCCCCCCCCCTATTTCACCCGACCGAGATTTAAACCTCGATCTCCCCGTCCTCAGCATTCGAGCTCAACACGACTAGCGAGTTAGCCAACTACGCCACCGAGGCAAGTAATTGATGAGTTGAACACAAGTTAAATAACGACATAATTCCTATTGAACACTTATATATGATGCCCTGAATGATGACACTTCCTTTCATTCAAATATTATATACAAACACGATATCAGCTCTAATTGATTTAAGGCTATTTATACATTTAAATGCCCCTCAGCCAAGCTCATATGGGTAACTATTTATATTCTCAGAGACAATGGTTTGACTGTGGATGTTGCCTAAAATAAAGTATTAGGTGTTATTGAGCTACTACATTCCAAATCTATCCTGTCTGTAGTTAATATTAGGTTTGTACTACTAACTAGGCGTGGTATTCTAGCTTAAGATTGACTTTTATAGGTGCTTGAAGTTCAGCAAACCTTTATAATTATCAGTGAACAGAGCTCATCATAGTGTACTGTGATGTTTGAATTTTGTTAGTCCACCCAGATAAAAAAGAGAAGTCAGTGTAAAAATGTACACGAGGAGATTCCTATTTGATCCTTATTCTCTGCCAGGGGTCAGGGAATACACTCCACGGTGAATGACGCGGTAGCGATGCGGTGAATGTTGCTCGCTCACTTGTTTAGCTTTTGGGGAATTATTGATCCGCGGGAAAGCATCTTCCCCCCACCCCCTAAAACTCCTCCTACTTCTTCTTCCTCTCCACGACTTACCCCTTCACCCTTACACCCCATCCCCTACCCCTTCATTCCCAGTTTCAGCCCAAAGAACAGGCCAAGACAGCAAAGATCTACAATACAATACATTACAAGAAGAACAACATGCAAAAAGACAAAAAGAGAAGAATTTCACTCTAATATGATCCCTTTCGTTTCTTCCTACTTTTATTCGGTGGTTGTTCAGTATAGGGCCTACATATTATTGATTAAGTTTTCATATTTTATAAAAAGTACATGGGCATCCCTTCTTACCTCACACTATCAAGATCCACATTTAGTCACCCGTTCAAGTGAAACCTCAATAAAATTATTTTATTTTATTCTAAACACCAAGAACGTAGCCAATTTAAAGTCAAATTTCCTATCACTGCGGTATTTCTTATGGGAAGGGCCTTTTTGGTGCTTCAAAAACACTGAGATAATTCCCAAGACCACAATTATTATATTAAAATGTTCAAATTTGACACCTATAGAATGACTGTATTTGCATGAGAAATGTTTTATAGTCATTTGCTTAGATCTCAGAACTATGAAATTTTATGTTAAACCTCGTTAAAAACTATATAGTTACACCTCTTCAATAGTTTTTTTCAATTAATAATCCTAAATTTAACGATTCTTAATCTTAGAGATATATTTTAAAAGTGTAACCAATAGTTAGTTAAGTGGTGTGGGACTTATGGATGTCGAAACCCGTCTAAGCGCTATATAATGAGTCCGACCAGTTTTTGTGAACCACTTTGGATATTAACAAATTTAAAAATTATGCTTTGAGCTTGATACAAGTTAGAAAATTATGACCCAGATCGCTGGTCACGGGGTATATTGTGTCACACTCGTGTTTGGTGGGACTGACACTGACAGGGCGATCGGGGTTCCAGTCCCAGTCGAGTGTACTAAGGGTGTTTCTCAATAAATAGTTAATCATTCTCCCTTCCCGAGATTTTGTGTATATTTACTCCAAAACTATATCTCTTTCATTCCTATTGCGATTGCGTCATTAATGTATGTGTACAAGCCATATGAAAAGTAAGACGTTGTGAGTTAAATATTAGAGCTATCGTTAATTTCCCTTTTTGTTTTGTTTATAGCTAATTTCAAACTTGGGATACCTTATTATATTTATCATATCTGCTTTTTAATTATTTTTTATATGAAATCCAAAGTTAAGAATTATCAAATAAAATTACTCTTATACCAAAACGTGGTCAACTTACTGATGCTTTCAGTGACAAGAAAACTTTTACACTTTAAGAACTATAAATATTTATCATTTTAAATGAATGAACATTTTCTATCAAAAATAAACTCAAATATATTTCACCAATACTTCAGTTACTACCTTTGACTTTGATCCGCTTCGGTGGCTCTCGTGTTTGATTAGACTACGAATGACGAGAAGATCAGAGTTCAATTCTCAGTTGGGTGTAATGAGGGTGCTTTTTCCAAGATTTGTTTTCCACTCTCCTTCCCCGTAAATAATGGTACACTTCCTCTAAAACGTATCCTTAATAATCACCAAGTTTAGTACTTAACTGTATAACCCCGAACGGATAGTAAGACGCCGTGCTAAAAAAAATCACTACCTTTGATCACGTTTATGAACGAGTATCTATTAATTATTATACTTATTTTTATCAACTACATAATTAAACTAGGCCTTTCTATAAAATTTGATCTTATCCCTCACATAGTGAATCTAGATTATTGTATTCAAAACTATATACTCAACCAAGTACTTAATATATACCATTCCTTTGCATTTTATCTCATCATTCACGTAGTTGAACCAGCCACTTGAATTGTAGTCTACTTGATATAACCAATCATGTAGTGTTTTTTATTTGCCACCGAAATTTACTACTTGTTTGGGTTATAGGCTTATTTATTAATTACACTAATGTTGTTAAGGATTAGAAAAGTTATATTTAGAGGAATTGTACCCTCATTAGCCCTAAGGGAAAGAGAAAAATTATGTTTAAAAATCCTTAGTATACACGACAGAGATTCTAACCTTGATCTCCACGTCATTTTCATTCTAGTCTACTGCAGGAGAAGCACTTTAATACATTCGGTGTACCGAAGCGAGTATCATATATCTAAACCCATATGTATTTTATCTTATTTTAGCTGATCAACAACGTAGTTAAACCAATATCTAATATCGTATTTGATCTAATAAATCTCGTAACTAAAGCATACCATTTTTTTGTATTTGTTCTCATTTATTTATATAAACTCTGATTCGTTTCCTTTTTTATAACTAGTAATTTTTGGCTCTATGTTTGGTTTAATCGATGTTGTTGAGATGCTTCAAGTTAGCAAATAGTTTTTTTTGTCTGGTTTTATCTTCCATGTATTAGAATTACTTTTGGTTTTTGAAATTACTGTATTGTCTTAGTGTAAGAAACCTCATTCTTTATTTGATGATGCAAATTTACCCACATAAAGTTAAGATTAAATCTATTAGTCTTTTTGTAGTCAAACATATTATTTATATATTTGTATAAATATATACGTAGCAATGTCAGTTGATGTTTGTAGTCTATTATTTCTACTTGGTAACACAGTATACACACATAAATTGAGCAACCATTTTGATCAATTTCACGCAGAAAGCCTTGTTGGAGCTCAATATTCAAGCCAAAGTCGGGACTAATTTAAATTCACAAGATTGGAGTGCGACGTTGAATAAGAATGACACAAGCTAACGAAAATCCAATCGCTGGAACACTCGGAGATAAGGGAACTAGTTAAATAGAAGGGTTGGAGAGGGTAGAAACAGGAAGCACACTAAGCCTCTTTGAGAAACGAAAGAAACAATCGAGGATTTGAACCATCTCCTCATATCACTAGTCTGGAAAGTATCATAACTTTCCTAGCGATGCTCCACCATACCTTCATGTATAAAGAATCCGTGTACATTTGTGTGAATAGTAAATAAGCTAGGTAGCTGGTAAGGATGATGTAGTAAAAAGGTGAAAGGGGAGGGGGGTGCCCAGAAAGACGGACGATTCCTTCTTCGAGGGAACTAGAGTAAACCTCCAGGAGAAAGAAAGGGGAAGGGGGAGGGGGGTTGCTTCTTCTCTCCGAGATCAGGCTATAAACATTTATCCTGCTCTCCCTACTCCGTGTTCCCTTCTCTTTCCCGCTCATTCCTTATCGGCTGTTCTCTCACCCATTCTCTTTCTTTGTTGCTACTAGTTTCACGCACATCTTGTTTCTTTAAGAAGACCTACTTCCACTTTCGACCACACACCACCCACCGTCAGCCCCTACGCCATGGTTTCACTTCAAAACCAGAATGGACCATCTCCTGAAAATACGTTTACTTATATAAATTGTGGTGAAAATAATATTTGTATTAATGTTGTTTTTTATTTCAAACTTTAATCTTAAAATAAAATACTTCTTTGAAAAGGGCATAGTAAGTATCTTTTAGTTTTAAAAACTACCTTAAAATATGAATACACAAAGGGTACATTTCTATATCGCTTGTATACCATCACTCTCCATTCAAATGGTCAATTTCTCTTATCCACTAGTTAAAACAACTATATCTCAACTAAGACGTTAACAACTTTGCACCAAATAACTTTCAATAAAACTATATGTACGCTAGATTTTTCTCTTTACAATTTAAGCATATTTTCTAGAACCCGAATGATGGCATTAAGATATAACTAGTTTTCCAATCGATATTAGCTACCATACAGGACGGCGCTAAATTAATATTTTTAATTATTAAACATAAAAGTCTCTAAAAGACTCTTAAAAACTACTCATTTCCATGCACTCAATTGCATTTAACTAGAAATGTATTAAATAGAGTATATGCGTGATAATCCTAGTTTCCATTGATCACCCGTTTGGGACTTCTGTTTATGAAATTAGTTTGGTAATATTGAGAAAGGTAAAATATTAATTTCCTGTAATCCCATGGAAGAAAATGGATAGATAATTCGGAAAAAAGCACCTTTAGTACACAAGACGAGTATTCAACCTCCACGTCACCACCAGTCCAGTCTTAAACACTACTAATATCTTAAACCGTGGGACAAACTGTTCGAGTTATGTAAATATGTAAAAAAATAATTTATGGTCATGAATGAATACAAACTCAACTTAATAACGTGTAATATACGCATGTCTATAAAGTTAATCAATAAAATTAGCGCTCGTTAAATAAAAACTATTTGATAAAAATATTTTAAAACCATTTACACACATATTAGTACTATTATTAGGGGCATTTAACTTGTACATTCTAAGTCAAATGAGTATGTCAGCAAAAACTACAAACCAGCTTAATTCTAGAGGACACACAGCACCCAGTTCCATTTCTGTTAATTCATTACGCTGAGAGGTAAAGCCGTAGATTATACAAATATGAACTTTTTGGGAAAATAACCTAAGACTGTTGACTTGCTACTGACTGGTCTCAGGCGTTACACTAAATACATATAAAAACTACATTTTTCACAAAGGTGATAAATAAATTCTCAGAAAAATCATTAGAAATGTAAAAGGTTTCTACAAGAACACTTTCAATATATAACGCCTCAAACCAAATTAAATAAACATTTAAATTTCTTGGGAGGACCTTCGAAATTACCCAACAAATGCCTCTATTTATAAATAGCTTATTTACAACGAACAATATATTGCCGATATCAAATATATGTGAAATACTTTACAAATAACAACGAGGTGATATCAAATGTATGGCTGTACAGAATTATGTATAAAAAGACGTCATATAAAGTTTATATATAATTACAGGGATAATTTAAATACATATAACATGTTTACATTTAATGTGACAACTACAAAAAATGTTCATTTTACCAGTAATTGCACTCTTATATGCAGAGCATATTTAGAATAAAAAATAAATTAAATATAATAAACTAATCACTACAAGTAAAATAACATATTCTACATGTAAGTATGTAACTCAACAAATCATAATTTCTTTTTGGCAGTGATGATTTTTAAATACTTGGTAGAATATTTTATAGTAGTAATTATGATGTTAAGTGATTATTACAAATAATTTAAATAAATGCTTAAGAATTAATAATAATAATATTTAGCACCGCATCTTACTACCCGTTCGGGTTATACGCTTTAAGTACTAATTACGCTAATGGATTAGGAAACCGAGATTCGAACCTCGATCTCCCCGTCCTCAGCAGTCGAGCTTAACACGACAAGTGCGTTGGCCAACTACGCCACCGAGGCGGGTGGAACAAGAATTAATATAATCTGATTTTGGTTAAGTCCTTGTCCTGCTTTAGTTCTCGAAGGAAGTTTTTGTCACTGACGGACTTTCGTCCGTCTTGATTTAGAGGAAGGTTATAGTTTTTAAACATGTCTATTGATTTTCTTAATGTGAAAACCCCACAGATTTTGATGATTTAAATTAAACGTTAATGATAAATATTTTCTAGAATATTCTTTATTTCACTGCATTTAAGAAACCGATCCGGTAATGTGCAAATATATTAATAACGTTTATGGAGTACAGATAATAAAGGTATAATTTATGGGAAATGTACCCAAATTTTCCTAAACTAAGACTGAAAACCATTAATAAAAATTACCTTGAGTAAACCAAACGTGGATTAAAATTCGACCTCCTTGTCAATGGCCATAGTTATACCTGTTTAGTTTTTGATCAAAATAAACATTTCAAACAAAATTAAAGTTTATTAATTTACTTTTAATTCCTTTTAATTTACACAAAATTTTATTGATAGATCATGAACTATGCCATGGAATAAAGTAGATCTGCTACAATATTTATTAATGCTTCTCAAATAATTTGATAATGTAAATAGTGTGATTATAGACTTTAAAACCATTCTTGAAATATCCCATGATTTAAATATATGGGGCTGTATTGATTATTTAAGGTGGGATCCAAACAAGGAATATTTTTTGGACATAATTTTATCTTTATTTATTTCATTTTCAGTTATTTTGGTTTGAATAATGTCCCAAATTTATAGTAAGCTTTTTAAAAAAAATTGGAATTACTAACATATATTATAAATAGTTTAAGTAAATTTGTAATTACAATTAATGTTGTAGCAGTGTTATTACTATATTCCTGTAATTGAACATGTATTTCAATCACGGTTGTTGAATGTCATTTACATTTCGATAAGGATATTAATATTGTTTGTTGTTAAATTTCAAATATAATCAATATTTCAATCGAGAATGTCTGAATACAAGAAAAATTGATTCCCCGTCATTTATTCGGGTTTATGCTGTGACATTGAAAAAAAACACGCTAGTGCAGTATTGGATAAGTTCACTGAAATAAGCAGGTTTTCGGTATGCGAAAAATATACGAAAAAAAAATTAAATCCTTTTCACCCGGATGGATGGATATCCGAGAAGAGTATAAGGTTTTAAGAACTCCCTAGATAATATTATTTCAACGCGTATTTGTGTCTGTCTCTTTGAAAGATATGTAAGTTACAAAGGAAGCAATCTCTGGCATATAGTTTGTTCTTATCCGAGCACACTGGGCCACCACTATTTCGAGGTTCTACGTTTCCTCGTCGTTTTCATCCCGCGACCTCCACTTCGAATGACATGATCTTAAATCATTGACTTTTGCCTGGACGGCTTGGTGCTACTCCATTCCCCAAACCCTCTGACGCTGTATACCCCCTTCCCCTGGCTTTCTTGCACCAACCCTCCGTCTTATGACCTTACTGGACTTTCACAGCGAGCGAGCACAACCGCTCGCCCGGAAAATAGGGCGTCTCTTGCTCTGAACTCAAAAACTAATATACCTTGTTTAAAACAATTACAGATTTAAAGTGCTTTGCGCTTCAGACCAACTAATTTTATTGATAATTATCTGCTAACTTACATTAATTTATTAGAAATATATTTCTGTCGAAATATATTTTTAAATTGAAAGGTGACCTGTCGGTCTAGAGGTAAGGTGTTAGACTTCTGTGCTGGCGGCCGGGGTTCAATCCTCGGTCCCGGCACAGATTTATCTGATTACCAAACCCTTCCTTCACCTCTGACAAGACATCTTGTGAATGTGGGGAATGCCAGGCCTCCACCGTGGTTCGGATTCCACGTTAAACTGTAGGTCCTCCATTTCATCTCACAATCACCCTACCATTACACATTAGCGTAAGTGCGTATAACCCGAACGGGTAGTAAGACGCGGTGCTAATAATAACAATAATAATAATTATTTAATTGAATACAACCCAGGATGACATATCCAAATCTTGACTCCAAATACTTGAATCAACGGAATAGTTCTAACGACACACACGTGAATAATATATTGGTTGGTTTGGATACAAATCTCTGTTGATACACGAACTCAACGACAATATATTGTAGTATGGTTTTCCGATGATAAGGGGATCCGAGTTCATATCACGGCGCTGTGTAATGAGAGTCTTTTTCCTGTAAAGTTTCCCTTCCAAGCTCCCTCTACGCAAATACGGTTATATTTTCTCTAGAATCCACCTATTTTTTTAGTCTAATAATAATCTTAAATACAGATAACTTATATGTGTAGTTATTATATCCATTTCTGTATCCAGCCTCTGGCCTGGGTCAGATTTTTATTCACGTCATATTTTGTCCATTAGCGGTTGGCTAGGCCGGTCGTACTTTCATATACCTTACACTCTAACTTAAAACTAGGACAGGTAGAGCACCCAGTTCATGGCCGTTAATTTATCAATTTGAAATGGTAAACACATATTTTCATCAATTATACAACTTTGTCTATGCCGGGAATTGAACCCGGGACCCTTTGCCCAGTAGGAAGACATGCTACCGATTGAGATAAGGTGTCGAACAAGTAGTAGGCACTATATTATGCAAAAATACGATATCTGAGAGGATTAGTTGAGCTCTCTATCTATCTAATCACTTGGCCGTTGAGATTGAAACAAATATTTTGTGGTGTCTTAACTTTTATAAGATCTTATGACCTTTCTCGACGTAACTGGCTGATATTTTAACCAATGGCCACTATAAATTAATTTGAAACAAGTAAAATAGAGTAACGTCAATTCTTATACAAAAATAGGTTAAAAATCGTTTAAACAATTATATCTATCATAAGTAGATAACAGTTTTGCACCATGATTGTCTCAAATATCATCATTGGCAAACAAGTGCTATGCTCAGTAATTTTAAAATAACATAAATTGTATGCTTCATTGCTAAGATGAATAAACTTATGTTATTTTAATAAAAAATATTTCAATTCAGTATTTCAACTTCGTAAATTAAAAAAGTCAAACTAATAATATTGTAAATTGTAACTAATACAAGCCTAATTTTAAGTTTATTTTATTTGAAATTGAATTATCACGTTGTCATTGGGTATAGTATGTAATGGATTTAAAACTAAAGTCCATTTGGAGCTACTGGGCGTATTGAAGTTTTATCTAAAGTCATTGTAGACTAAGACAATATTTAGCTTCTAAGTATAATGACGACCCAAATTTAAATTTTATTTTTCACACCTTCCCTTGTTCCCATATTATATATATGTGTGTGTGTGTGTGTGTGTGTGAATCTATTTAGAACATGATCATGCTTCCCATCAGTAAGTAACAGTAGGCCATATATATTTCCATCAGGTTAAATAGTTATTTGATTACAATCACAGGAATAAAATATTTGTTGTCATCATATTTTCAATGTATTTGTAAATTGAGTATTGGTATAAAACTTAGCCATTCAAGCGAACCATATGTATTAGTAAGCCTATAGATTTTTATGATTGTCTTATTAATATTACTATACTCTTTATTTACTTTCTCGTTACCCCTTCGTTAGGGAAAGTATTGTGATCACACAAAAAAAGCTATTGACGTTAAATGACCTACTTAACCCGAAAAAGTATTCTTTTGCGATTGCATCTGTCTTTGTGTCATTCGTATCTCGGCCTAGGGCCGAAATTACTTTATAAATCAGGGTAAGACTTGGTATCTAAGGTTTTCATAAAGTTCCTTGAGGTTTTTTTTTAATTAGATATTTATCACTAAAATTAAAGGTAGTTTAATGAAGATCAAAAAGAGCAAAAATCGATTACCTCACAATCCACTGTAACAATTTTGATTTAATTTTGTGTCTAGAGACTGTTTACCATTTCAAACAAAATTATATTTTTCATGACTTTGATGACACTTTGCATAAGCATAAATTTACAATTTTTTTCATATCTCCATGGCTAATGCAGATACGGAAAAACTTATCATTGTATAGTTATAGTACAATTAAAATGAAAAAAAGCATTTATTTTTAGGATGTATTTTTAGAACAAATAATTTATGAGATATTGGCAAATATATTTTTTAAATTCACTTTTGTCAAATCATTTATGTTCTTTGGTGAACAAAGATGTAGATTTTTTTCTCAATATATCTGTAACAGTGTATATTATTTTTATTAATAATTTCTTAAGAGTCTTTCTGCAACCATATATATTATTTCGTTTCATAAAACTTATTAGTTTTTATTAAAAGTCTCTATTTTAAGATAAAAGAGAGATAAAGTTTTCGCGCTACATCGTCCAATTTAATTAAATATTTGTGCATTGTTTATATCATGTGATATTATTATGGTTCCAGGTTAGGCACATGAGCTAGGATCATTTTATAGGACCTTTCTCATTTTTTTTAAGATAGCACATTCTTTTTTCGTTTGTAACAGGGACTCTTACGAACTTTAATATTCTTCAGAAGTTAAAACAATAATATTTATTCGTCGAAATGATTTGTAGAAATGGCTGTACTATGTGATTAAATGCCTTAATGTTTTATTTATACAATCGAAACTATGACTATCATTACTACAATTCAAATTAAAGGTTTTTAACCATGTTCTAGATTTAAAATTTAAAATTTCTTAGTTAGGTATAAAAATGTAGTTATATAATAGACGTACAGTGCGAAAAGTAAACCCGGTAATTTTGTTTTATTGTAAATCATAATGCATCATAAGGTTCATGATCTTCTTAGTTAAAGATTTGAGATCTTTATCCTTATGAAATTTGGGAAAATTAAAATGTTGGCATATATTATGACTATCCGATTCTAAGGAGAAATAGAGATCATATATCTATAATTGTTAATAACTGTATGTTAATTTATCTTTGTAGGCTAATGCCAAAAGATTTTTTAGCAATAATTGAGATATATTTAATATATTTAATATACCAGAAGAACCACACCAAAATGAGTTTAACATATATGTTTATAAAGAATTTATATAGTGGTTGGTCAAAATTCCTTGTTACAGATTCATAGATCCCTGGTTCGATCCCCGGTGCTTTTAAAATTTATATGTGACGCATTGGGTCTGGAAGTAGTAAAACTCAGCCTCGTGAGTACAAATAAGGAGCTACTTTAAAAAAATATGTAACAGCTCCAGTTTAGAAAACTGAGATTAATGGCCAAATGTCTCATTGTGCTGACCACATGACACCTAATAACCTCAAATGTTGGCACTATATTCGCTAACGGTGGCGTCCGCTTGGTCGGTGTAGCTCTCTTTCGGGCTCACACCGTAGATTTGTTTTTATATATGAAGTAGAGTTTCTGTACCTAATCATGTTTTCTACTAACCAGTTCACTACTTAATAAATGTGGATGAATTTTATTTTATATTTAGAGGGACCTTCCTGTGAAAGTTTTAATTTAATAATCCAATAAAAATGTCTTTAAAGGGCTTAGAAGCGATATTAAAACAGACATAATTAAAGTTTTTCACAAATTGAAAATCAAGGAAAAACATATACTACAAATCAAGGGGTAAATTACGGAATACATTTCAATCTCAAACCTAAGAGAAGGGATAGTTTAGTTTTGTGTGTTGTTTCGTATTCACATTCGTAGGTAAAAATAGTTTCTTTGGATGGATATAAATATACAGGTAGGGGAAGGTCGGTGAATACCGATCAGCAAGGTAATACCGATCAGCTGTTTACTCGGTGGATTTCAAATAAACTTGGTTCTGATTAGTGCTGCTATCTAGCGAGACGTGTTAACACAAAAACTATTGCCAGTTGAAGTGAAACCGCGTTGATGTTTGGATGTTATTCGAATAATTTAAGTTGTGTAGTTTTCAAACTTTTGTTGTGCTTGAACAATATCAACCGTAAGTTGTATTTTTATTTAACTAAAATATATATTAATATCACCCTAACTAATAGAATATATTGATGCATAAATTATCTGCATAATTATTTAAAATATAGTCAACTGGTTGACTTGGCTGCCATATTTGTTTTTGAATTACACATAGGGTAATACCGATCACGCCTTGCGGGTAATATCGATCAGCATACAAAATTGATCGGTATTACCCTTCATTGATTTAAATACGTTTACCTTCAAATAATTATCATGTAATAAATTATGGGTGTGTATATTTCTATACAACTATTTATTTTAAAATTCTTCTTTTCTTTTTTATTAATGGAATATTGTCCATTTTATCTTGTATAGATGCCGAAATTCAAGGGAAGGACTACAAACAGAGGGAAAACATGGACTTCAGACTCCTTGAATGCAGCAGTCAAAGCAGTTAAAGACGATGGTAGAAAGATTAGAGAGGTTTCGAGGTTATTCAATATTCCATTTGCGACTTTACATGATAGATTGAAAAGTGGTAATCTAAATGAGGCTGTCCTAGGAAGACATTCTTTATTTACTCCAGATCAAGAAAAAGAAATTACAGAACATGTAACCCTACTATCAAAACTATTTTATGGCATGTCTCAGTTTGAACTGCGGCGACTTGCTTTCGATTATGCTGAGCGACTTGGTTTGAAACATGAATTTAATAAAATGACTCGACTTGCTGGTAAAGACTGGGTTTCACGTTTCATGAAACGAAATCCTAATTTGAGTTTAAGACGACCTGAAGCTACAAGTGTTAGTCGTATCCTTGCCTTTAATAAGGATGAAGTGAGTCGATTCTATGAAAATCTAGAAACGGTTCAGGAGAAGTACAAATTTCCACCTCATAGAATTCTTAACGTCGATGAAACGGGTATCTCTACAGTACAGAAACCTGGTCGTATCTTAGCTGTAAAAGGACAAAAACAAGTGGGGGCAGCAACAAGCTGGGAAAGAGGCAAAAAAGTCACAGTTGTCTGTGCCACGAGTCCTACAGGCAATTATTTGCCCCCAATGTTTATATTCCCGAGAGTGAATCTGTCAGCTGCTTTGAAAATAGGAGGCCCGCACGGAGATGCTCCAAGTCAGGTTGGATGACGGAAGAGATCTTTGGGACGGGTTGAAGCATTTTGCCGCGCAACAAAACCTTCGCATGATGAACCCATTCTACTGATACTGGACAACCATAATACTCATTATACACTGGAAAGCTACTCATTTTGTCGTGACCAAGGTATTGTAATGGTGTCCATTCCTCCTCACACCTCACACCACCTGCAGCCCCTAGATGTGTCTTTCTTTGGGCCCCTTAAAACAGCATTTAATAGAGAATGTGATCTCTATATGAAAAATCATGCTCATGAAAAAATAACGCCTTATAATTTAGCGTATCTTTTCAATAAAGCTTATATGCGGGTAGCAGCGATGGAAAAGGCAGCATCGGGTTTCAGCAAAACCGGAATATTTCCCTTAAATCCTGAAGTTTTTAATGAAGAAGACTTTCTTCCAACAGATCTGCGAGTGGTAGAAATTACTGATGACGCTGATAATGAACTACAATCTCCTTTAGCTACAAACTCAGCAGATTCTCCTCAGCCCTCAACCTCCAAGGTCACCTCACATTTACCTTCAAATAGTCCTCGTCCTTCCATTTCTAAAGGTGAGCCACGTTCATCTTTAGTCTCAAACATTAATGGTTCATCAAATTCAAACTTTGGAAAATCTGTTTCAATTGCGGTTATTTCTCCTGTTCCAAAGTTAGATAGCAAAAATCAAATCTCCACAAACAATAGAAAAAAACAGCATTCTGAAATTCTCACCTCTACTCCAAGGAAAGACATTTTAAAAAAAGCCAATGAAGAAAAAAATAATGGAAGAAAAAATAAGGAAAGGGCTGAAAATAAAATTTTGAAACAAAGGGGAGCAGAATCTAGTAAAATAAAAAAGACTAATCATAAAAGGAGTCGTAGGAATATCACATTTGAAAGTTCTTCCGAGGAGGAAAGTTTAGATGAAGATTTAATTTGTGATGATGAGGAACTTGATGATATAGGTCCATTGTTGAAATCCTCTGAAAACGAACTCTGTTGTGTTTGTCTAGAATTCGGTAGAAACAATGAATTATGGTACCGATGTGTATTGTGCTCTAACTGGGCACATGCTGAATGCACCGGCTGGGATAGGGCAGAAGGTTACATATGTGACCATTGTGTGAACTAAGTTCAAAATAATTGTTATAAATTCATTTTTAGTAGGTAAGTTAAATCTTAGGGAAATATGTGTTTTTTTAGTTTTGTGATATGTTTGTATTCAATTTTTTTTAAATGCCAATATTAGTTATTAGTTAAGTTTAGGAAATAGAGTTCTTAGTTAACCATGATATAAAATTAACAATATTGAGCTGTTTTATAAATTTAAAAAATAAAAAATTTGCTTTTAATTGTTGTATACTACTTTTATTAGTTGCAAAAATGGTTTAAGATTTTTTTTTATATTCATAAAACCCACTGAAGCTTTCCTTGTGTGTTTGTTTTCTGAAACATAATCAATTAGCTTTAATTTCCATTTTTTTAAAGAACATAATTAAAGTCAAATACATGATGAAATCACTGATCGGTATTACCCGACCAGTTTGGTAATACCGATCAAAGTACATTTTTTGAAAATTGAAATATTTTCACTAAGCCATTCATAAAAATCTTTGATTGCACTTGGTTTCAAATACTAAAATAGCTGCTAATACCGTTACAATAGAAAACTTTTTTTTTCTTCTTTTTTTTCTACTTGTAATAATCTTTTTAAAAAAAGTGATCGGTATTCACCGACTCTCCCCTAATATTCCACATCTTGGTTGTATTTTAGCTTACATTTAAACTAGTGTATTCATGCAAAGCTATTAAACTATTTTATTAAAAGGCCAATTAGATTCCAGGTTTCAAAAAGCAATTAACCACATACATAAAATTGAATGTATATTTGTGTGTTAACCATGTAACATTAATAACAAAAAACTTTGCTGAAATAATTGGGGAGACGTAAATATGTATTTTTTGTATTTGTGTGTTGTGGTTTTTTACTTCTATATGTAGAAAGCAATAAGCCCCTTAGATCATTTTAACACTGGTATGGGTAGCTCTAAACTGAAATATCTAGAGATATGAAACTTTATAATATACTTGATTTAGGAAACCTAAAGGGTGGACCTCAAGCGTTTCTCTTTTACTTTTGAAAATCTGAAATCCTAGATCACTTGACCACTAGTTTGGGTAGCTAGTAAACCAAGAAACGAGTAAAGATGACACCTCGCATTTGTACTTAGTGAAAACTCAGGGTGTGGATGGATATAGAATGTATTTTTTTTAATATGAGTTCAAAGAAAGTCTAGGAAAGTCTTATTAAAGGTGGGGGTAGCTTTAAAATTAAGAAACCAATACAATTTTAAAATTTACATGTAGTGTACAATGTAATTAGTTAAATATTTAGGCTGTTCACCTTATCTACATATTTAATTGATAAAATAACATATTTTAAAAGCCTACTGCATTAGACTTAGTGACCAGTGATTTTGAAAAATTAAAATCTAGGAAATATATGAAGTGATGACTTGTCATTGGCCCACTTATACAGATAATTTAAGTTTTCATTTTTACACAATTCGTGAGCCTGACACTTTAATCCACACACTCTCCGTGTTCGTAGCTTCTAAACCAAAAAGAATGGAATCAGAAACTTGTTATAATTACAAAGAGATACTAGCCGAAATGCACCTTGGACTTTTATTTTTAATTTTGTATCTTCTGCAAGACTGATACCTTTGTCTGCATGGCTAGCAGTGCGGAACTTTACATGTGTATAAGGGAAAAGTGAGAGTAAAAAATAATTATTTATTTATAATTTTACTTATACTGTTATTCTTAAGACTTAAAGTGCATCAATACCGGTTTGTGTCATGAGACCAATAACTTCATCCGGGCTGCATCCAAGCATTTGCAGTTAATATTTTATATGTTAAAACCATGATACTCGCATAGTTTAGTGTGAATACTAATGTTGGACTAATCGAGTTTGATTCTCTACTGCCGGGGTTATTCATGTTAATACAGGTTAGATATATGGCATTCAGGTATGTGGTTATATCTCCCCCAATTTCTGCCGTTTTCAACCCTATCCTTATATATAGCTTATGATCATTTTATTTGTTTATTTGGGTATATATTTTTTTAATTTACTCCTTAGTACTTCTTTTTCGTCTATTTTTATTTTTATACTTCCAAATTTTAGTTACATTTTTAAACATTTTGTGTTTTTATTTAAATATTAATTTTAGACATTATATAAACTAGTTTTCCTATTATCCAGAAGTATAAATAAGAAAATATATGATAAATTAGTAGTTAAGGGAAGGAAAATTACTGGCCTTAATTTCGCCTAAATAAAGACGATTTTACTAATTTTTATTGTCTATTATTATTATTATTATTATTATTATTATTATTATTATTATTATTATTATTATTATTATTTATATAGCTCAGACGGGCCTCACAATTCACAAAAACCAAATTATTAATATTCTCATTTTAGTGAAACTTCCATGGATTCCAATACCGTTTCATCATTTTCTATGTTATACCAAAATATTATTTCCTATATTTGAATGGATACTTTTTGCAACCTGATTAGAGACGTCAAGTAAGAGAGTTCAATAGAAAGTGGGTTCAAGTATACCCTAATGAATTATAGTTTTTTTGGTTACAGGGTTGTTTCAAGGCACAATGAAAACCCTCAAAGTTGTTGACGACCAGTTTTGTGTTTTCTGGTCTGCTGTGTTGTTCTCTAAGACCAAGGTACCGTATGTAGTTTGTCCACATGCTACGTTGTCCGACAAGAAACACATGCGCGCGGCACCACCCCCTAACACACCCTCCTTCACCCGTCACCCCTATGTACTTTTTTCGGTTAAAAAGGGTAGTTTCCCCGACTCGCGCCCTCCTCTTTACATACCAACGAGCAGCCTATCACTGATCGAACGGATCGGGTCGAAGCATCTAGCAGCCCCCTCTTGAACTTGACATCTCCAACGCTATTGGTCGAAACAGTGCGCCGATCCAAACTCTATTGGCGATCACCGATTTGATGAAAGAGTCTGGATAAAAAAAAAGTTAAACGAGCCTTACTTTTCCTTTTCCTCCCATCCAACGTAGTTTTTTTTTATATTTTTTTTCTCGAACCTTTTTTTCCACTCCTAGTGACTTCCCAGTTTTTTTTAACGTATCGTTCGATTTTTCTGCTCGTCGACGCCCGAACAGACGCCTTTAGTCCGGCGCCGTGGCGTCAGTGCCCGCCCCCTTTTTTCATCGTCGATAAAGTCAAATTTGCTCCGCATCTAATTTTGTTTTGCCTGTTCGATATAAATAGTCCTGTTTTCTAAAAAAAATAAAAAAAATAAAAAAGTTCTTTAAGTTTTTTTGGGGTATAGAGGAGAGAATAAATAGCTTTTTAGAGAAATTGAAAACGATGCGGGATGAAGTCGAGAACATTCATCTGTTGAGTAGGAGAAAGAAGGGAAATGTGAGATAAAATGAAGTTTAATTTCGGGAAATCTGAATTGCGTGACGAGGCTTACCTACCTACTGTGGGGAAAAAAGCGATATGGGATAAGAGAAGAAGATAATAGGATATCCTCATCCAAATAACCGCGATTCATCTTAAAGACTTATTCCACGCTATAGTTATTTCTTCGGCGGGAAAATAACCTATAGTGAAAATTCGTTTCTAAAGAAAATATGCTTATTTAAAGATTTCCTTGGTGTGTTTGTTTTGTTTCGCCCTATATGTTTCTACCATAAGGGTTATTCGAATTGTAACCATGCAAATGGTCTAGGGATAAGCGAGGTAGTGTTTAAAGGAAATGTACATGGAGGAAGAGATAGAAATAATTTTTGAACTCCNTTCCTAACAACGCTTTCTCTCTCTCTCTTATGCCATATTGAGGCATAGCGCATCTTATAATCACTGGTTATAATTTGGGTTTGAAAGGATTTTGCTTAATTTTTTAATTGTCACTAGTAGCCCCAAGAAAATAAACATTCTAATTTATTTGGTATAGATGAAGATGTCAGTTTAGAGTAAACCACTCACACCCACTTGGAGAGAAAATGAAAAAATCACAGTTAAAAATAGTGTGTGTAAAATGAGTTGAACTGCACTGGGACGATATTTGAAACTTCTTATTACCAGCAATTAATTGCGAGTTTCGATATTGCGAGTCTGTAAGTACGATTACTATTTATTATTGCACCTTTTCACCTTTCTATGGTGTAAGGACAACTAAGGTAGGCTGTATGTGGGCTCACATTTCATTTGATATTTTATGGTCCTAGACACCAATGACCCTACTTTTTATGTCCATACGATTGTTTGGGGTCTAGTTATTGTATTTGTCATAGCAGTTAGAGCCTAAAGCTTATAATTATGCTCTTAAGATGGTCTAAAATATGTTTTCATTACTCTTAAAAAATAATCTATATTATCTAGATATGATAAACCCATTTCTAATGAATTTTTTTGTACTGTAATTTCCTCTGCGTTTATCCAACATAAGTTAAAATAGACATAGGTTGTTTTTTGCAAGTCCGCTACTGAAGTAAATAAAAACTCATGTTTAATTTTTTTATACTTAAATAAATATATCCATTTTATTATTCACGAATAATTTGGGAGTAACAAAATATGCAAAGATTCCTTATTGGAATATAAAATACCTATATTTTTATATATTTTTTTAAATTTACTACTTTATACTCAGGTTTAATGAATATCTAACTTCATTAAGTTGTATTTAGCCTAACCTAAATATTTTCTCAATACATCTATGGTATGATTAACTATGTCCTTGCTTAGTTGAATATTTGCACTATACAGGTAGGAAATAATTTATTCAATCCTCTATGAATGTAATACTCTCACTTTAAGTATATGTTCAAATTAATTCAGTCTTATACAACTTTATAATTCTCACTTTACATCCATGATCTAGATAATTAAATTTTCTATAAATAAATATCCACCCGCATATCGTTGATCTAATCCAATCAGTATTTTTGAAAATAATTAATCATACTATATAGTCTGATTTCCCTAGGAAGTACTTTTTTTTTTTAATATACATATCTTTTGCAGCCTCATTGATTTTGTTTTACTCGATGTTTGTGGATTCAACCACAGCCTGGGTCATATAATTTTTCCTGAGCGATAAAAATCCGTAGCACAACTTCCTTCGTAGTGGAAGTAATGCCATCGGTCTCATGTTGATTGTAGCTTGGAAAATAAGCCTGGAAGAAACCTGAAAAAACATTTCTTGCAAAATTGTTTGAACCTTTCAGTATCACACGTAGAAATTCTCGAGTCCTAATATAATCAGTCGGTTCAGAAAGTTCAGTTAAATACCTCAAATAAAATAGTAGTATCTATAAATATTGTATTGATATATTGAATAGTGTCGTTCTAAGTGCAATGGTAATATATATATATATATCAACACTTATGGCTGAATATCACCTGATTCAACGTATTAAGACGTGAAAAATGATTTATTAACTCTTCTACCTGTCAGATAGACTCTTCCTATGAAAACTGGAATGTTCTTCCTATATTTAATTAATGCTTATTATAATTTAAATTAAGTAATGCAAACAAAGAATTTAAATATCATAATCCAAGAAAACCATACAATTATGAGACCTTTGAATAACCACCCCTTACATCACAATAAAAGAGGATGTAAAAGAAAATTGTGGACATTAAAAGCAATTAAAATAATTTCAGCTCGTGTCAGAATTTAAATCAAACAGAGTGTTAAATTTAGCCTACATAAAATTTTATTAGAAATTTGAAAGGTATACATTTTTAAGAGATGAATTATTACAAGTTATTTATATCTAAGAGGCTGAACTAAACACGTGTTTAGTCTATTTCAAACATCATTTAAGTCTGGCTGTTTGAGTAAGCAAGTTGACTTCAATACTTCTACGTGTCTTTTGGTTAGTAAAGCCTTAGCTTATAGAGACTGAGCCATTAACATTTTTTTTTCTATTAAAAAAAATCCAAGCCAGTGTTTCAACTCTCCTTGACACAAGTTACTGAAAATAAATTATGTGTATCCCTTAGACCAGGGGTGGGGAACCTTTTGGCATTGGGAGGCTAAAATATGTCACTTAAAGGATTCCTCATAAGGCCACACACGTCTTCATGTTCAGTGAATTTCGCTAAAACTATAGATACGTACTTCACCAAAATTTAATTCAATGCATTTTTAAGATCTCGTAAAGGTGCCAATAGTTTTTTAGTTTACTATTTTCCTTATCACTTAACAAGGACCAATATCAAAATATTTTTATATATTTATTAGATATTCATAGAAGAATAATTTTATATTAAAATAGACTATATTCCTTAAAACCTTTGACAAAAACTGTTTTTAGCTTTTTCTCGAGTTATTTCTCCATAGATTTGTATTTATTTTTAAAATTTAGTTGTAATTATATATTGTATAAGCATACTTAACAAATTTACGCGCATGTTATAAGGATTATGAAATCTAATATAAAAAAACTCAAGAATGGAACTATGCAAATTAAACAGCTCAACAATTAACAAAACACTTGATTTAAATATATCTAAGCAATACAATTTGAGTTTGGGATTGTATAATCTATAAAAAATGAAGAGATACATTTTACAATTTATCTTATAAGGCCACAACGAACACCTCAAAAGGCCGCATGTTCTCCCTCCCTGTCTTTGCTCTTTACCGTAGCTTTGTTATTATTATTATTATTATTGTGTAGGACATACCTTCAAAGTTTGCTATTCAGTTCAGAAAAAGAGGCTACATAATTAAAAAATCAGTTAAAAAATACTCTATTTGGCTGATAGAAATCGATACAGATTTTAATTAAAAGAAGATCTTATTGTTTCTGATTTTTTTTAAAATCTGATAACCGTAATATAATCACGTCTTTATGTCAGCACATACAACAAGCGTGCACTCACTATTTTTTATGTATATGTAGCAGTTACGTACACTTTCAGAACCGTCAGATTATATAAACTCACGAATTGTAAACTATTCTTAATCTAGAAGAGACACAACACCCAGACCTCTATCCTTTAATTCATAAATGTAAAAGAGGTAAGATCAATTTCAAAATTTTAGATTCTTTAGACATGCCAGGACTCAAACCCCGAGACGATGATATTAGTAGGCAGATATACTACCGACTGTGTTAGGATGTTGGACCGCACTTACTAAATAATATATCTATTTCAACATAACAACTTCTACCAATCACCAAACTAGTCATTGGTATACATATCCAATTTACGAATTGTAACTTTGAAATTTCTGTTTGATTTTTATAGCTTTAAATTTATAATTTTCATGATTACTTTGCTTTGAAGGAATTTTACAAAACATAATTATTTTTAGATAAATATTATTAATGTTAAAGCCATCTAAATCTACCATTATTATTTCACCCAACCTTCTAATCGTCTGTCTCCCCAATTTATAATATATATATATATCATTACACTAAGTAATGGCCAAACAAACGTAAAATGATTAATAATAGATAAGTATGGTGAATCTAAATTTGAATACCACATACATTCTCTTATATATATATTGATAATTATTACATAAATAATTTCACACCAGATATTCAATCTTTTAATTTTATTATTGAAACCTGAATTATCACTGTATTATATAATCTCAGTCTATTTTTGAAGAATCGCTTGGAAATCTATTATTCCTCCTCTCTAAAGTTGAATCGGTTAAGTAAGTGGAGGTTGTATTGTAGCAGAATATCAGCCCTCAGCCGTTTATCAGAAGTGTCACTTCTGGCAATGTTGACTACCTTCTTCCTTTCACCTCCAGACCACAGGGAAACTCTTATCTCAGTTCAGTTACATACCCCACACCCTCATAAGCCTTCCCACCATTTTTCTACAACAGCTAACAAATATGGAATCTTTTGTCGCCATGATGCGTGTTTGTGACAATAAGCGATGTTTTGTCACCTCTTAAATTACATTCTACTATTCTTTTCCTTTGCACAAACCCCTATTCTTTCATTTTATTTCTATTTTTTTATTTCTATTTTTTTATTTCTATTTTTTTTTTCTTAACCCTCCCTGAAATCTTATATTATGTACCATTTTCTAGCGTTTTGTCCCCTTCCTCTCAACTCCTTTAAGTATACAAAGCACTATACCAAGTAAAGCGATATTTCTTATAATATATAAAAAGCAGCTATTCCGAAACGCTTTCTTTTTTCCTTATTTTTATTTTAGAGAAAAAAAATGGAAAATCCTGTGAAAAGCAGTGATAATTTATTCCGTACAAAACAAAAATGTCATTATTCTATTTTCGTGTTGAGACTTAGTGCGTCGCATTTTCCTTTTTTTATTACAGCGCGCAGATCTATGAGTTAAAGTCGGTCGGTTTTTCAGGCGATAGTTTCCATCCTTCGGTGTTTCAGGCGACAGTGTTTATCTCTCAATGTTTCAGGTAGAAGTTTTAGTGAGTCTATGTTTCAGCTGACAGTGTTCGTATGTCATTGTTTCAAGAAACAGTGTCCGTGTGTGGTGTTTCAGTTGACAGTATTTATCTGTCGGTGCTTCAGGTGATAGTGTTCATTTGTTTGTGTTTCAGGTGACATTGTTCATATGTCGGTGCTTCAAGTGACAGTGTTCTCATATCTTTGTTTTAGGAGACAATATTTGTTTATTGGTGTTTCAAGTGACAATATTAGTATGCTAGTATTTCAACTGACAGTGATCGATTTTCATTGTTTAATACGACAGTGCTCGTCTGTCGGTTTTTCAAGTAATAGTTTTTATCTTTCTGTGTTTAAGGCGACCGTATTTATCTGTCAGTGTTTCAGGTGACAGTATTTGTATGATGGTGTTTCAGATGACAGTTTTTATGTGTAGATGTTCAAGCAACATTTTAATGTGATGAAAAAATTAATAGAGATATATATGTTAATGCACTTATGCCAACGTGTTAAAAATTAATATTGAATAAAATGAAGTAATGATCAATTGACAAACAACTTACAAATAAAAAAATAGATTTATTTGTTTATTAGTTGAGTGTTTTGAAAATAAATACAATTTGTTTAAGGCGTTAATCCTGCAACTCCAGCCACAACATAATATATTTAATGTTAACCAGTACTAAAGCCCATATATATTTCACAATATGCAAATATGTATTAATTTTGGTATACAGTAAATTACTATTTCGTCAACGCTCCCAAATTAATACACAACCTTTACATACTGGAATTATAAATGCGTCAACAACTTTGCTATCCTAAAGTTCTAAAATTTATGCTATATATTATTTCATTTCTAAATTAAGAAAGATTATATTCAATTTAACAATTTTAATGTTCGTTTAGTAAGTGGATATGCATAATCGTAAAAAAATACTGCTCTATTTAAAAAAAACATGTTTAAATTGTTTGTGATTCGTATATTAATATATTTATTAAGACTATCCGCATAATCGTAATCATGGCGTAGAGATGAAGAAGATAGAATTAATAGGAAAAGCACCCAGATCTGCGCTTAGCGAGAGTGGGATACCGTTTAGAAAACTGATCTAAGTACACCCCAGGAGATTTTATCCATAACCTCAACGTAAGTCGTGATTCCCATGAGCAACATTAGCCTAGCCTATAGTCAATACGGCATTAACTTTCAAATCTAAATGTTATAGCTGCTATCACAAAGGTTATTTATGATAAGGAGACATAAATAACTTTACAAAGACTAGGACATCTTCACACAGAAAATACTGAAAGATATTGAATTTACTTCTCCCCTCTTATAATTAGTAATTTTTTTATATAAGAGTCTGATCTAGAATATATACTAAATCATCACAGCTATCAAAACATGTCCACTTTTTTTTATTTCCAACGACCTATAAGAGGTGGTAAATATGATTAAATTTAAAAACATTGAATTGGATGTTTGGATGTGTCGACGTTTCATGAACCTTTGAACTTGAACTGGTGATATTAACAATACCGCTTGTCTCTTTTCGAAACCATTTTAATCATCGTTCTGATCCCTGGTATTTTAGGTATTCATAAATTTACCTTTTTTGTGTGTTTTTTTTAGTTATCAATATACTACCAAAATTAGGCTAGTTTACTTAAGGTTATAAAAATAAGAAAAAAAATTGGTTGAAGTTAGCTTGTATGATTCTTATTACTGTGAATTTATTGTTAATTTTTAGTATTCGTGTTATTATTAGTCATACGATTGGTAGATTAAACTCTTGGGCCATTTTTTTGGCAACACAGAAATAATTATCACAGTACATGAAAAAATCCACTAAATGATATAATCAAAGCTATCATAATACATTTTCTGAAAGGTGCTGTATAGTAGCCAAAAGAAATCAAACAATAGCTATGTGTGGTTTTTTTTAGGGTCACTAGAGCCATTGGAAATTATAAAAAACTCTTAAATAGTTCCACAACTTCTGCATTTTGCACAGTTCTTAATGCGTTTCTTTTTCACATTAATTATTCAAAACTTTCATTGTTAGAATGGGTGATCTTGAAGGTAATAACGTTGTCAACAATAAAATTTAGCCAGATAAACTTATATTTATATGTGTATAGTTTTTTTTTCATTTGTATATATATAATACATGAGTAGGTATTAGGTACTTGTCATCATGTGGGAATGTGAAAATATACAAAGCTAATGGTTTGTTGGAAAATGACATAGTTCCAGAAATATGATCTTTTCGAAAGGAATGCACATAGATTTAATTTAATACATAGAAGCCTGGAGTGGTTCTAGCTAGAATTTTTAAAAATGAATTAAAAAAAATTATTTTGATTTTTTTTAAATTACCTTTTCAATTGCAAATCTGACTTTAGAATAGAGTAAAAAGGTAATGAGATTATATTTTATAATCCTAACACTACGCCTATGGTAGATAAATAATTATCATTGCTAGTCCTCCAAATTGGAGAAGTACAGCATGGTTTTGAATTCAAAATATTGTACGGGATAATCTGTGAGTAATAATACTTTTTACTGATGGACGAGGTTTTATCACAATGTTTTTTTCGTAAAAGACTTCCAGTCCCTGTACTGATTAACGTTTACTATCTTTGACGATATGGATATACCAGAGCTACTGTAGGTCTATGTAATGTATACGCATATAAAACTGGCCCCATGGTATAGTGGTCAACACTTAGGGGTCCCAGATTTGATTCCCGGGTGTTACGATGGGTAATTTTCCCGAAAGGGGATATATCCCAATGGTCACCAGGGTTTGTTTAGTTGGGCTTACAGATATATTTAAGAACGTATACTGATTCCACAGTCTCATCTTCACTATCCCCATCCCCTCGTTTCATCTGGACATAGAAAGAACCTCCACCGAAAAATGTACGATTAGTAGATTCGGGCATCCCCTGGGCAACCGTACATTAGTTTCGGCTAATCTTTTCACAAACTGGGGCAAGAGTGATGTGGCTCAGACACTAATGTATATATGTGTATATATATATATTATATATATGTATATATTATATATATATGTATATATTATATATAATATATATGTATATATTATATATATACACATATATAATATATACATATATATATTATCGACTATAAAATCCTAACTTCCTTCTAGTTAAAAACGAAAGGAGTGAAAACAACAAATAATAGATACATATGTTTAATACCAAAATGTTTTTATTTATTTGTATGGGGGTGGGTCTAATGAATGATAATTCTCTCCTCAATATAACGCCATTCCCTTAAGGGTTAGGGTGCGATTAGTTAGCAACGACTCAGTTCAAGGTTGGCGATATAGCTCACATCAGCAAGCATAAGGAGTATTACCCAAGAGATTTAAATCAAACTGGTCTACAGAACTGTTAAATGAACGTATAGTATTTGAGATGATTCCTAAGAATTTCTTGCTTGAAGATGTGAATAAAAATTATGAATAACGGGAAGATTTGAATCTGAACAATTTAACATAGGGCTTACTTCTTTTCCGCTTCAAGACCTTCTCTACAAGGTAAACATCTTGGTGTGATTTTTTATTCAGCTCCTCAGGCAAGAAATCTTTAGGATTAGTCTCAAAAACCTTACTATCTTGAAAAGCTCTGTAGACCAATTTTCTGTAAATCCATTAAGAAAATCCTTTTTATGCTCACTGATGCGAGCATTATCGCCAACTTTAAAATGAGTCGATGCTAGTTAAAACATTTTGGAATGGGCGTAATAGTTTGGGGAAGACTATCATCCTTAACGTCGAGAGGTCTCATCGAGATAGTTGAGTGAACCGTATGATTATATTCATAAAACAATGAATCGATTACATCGATACAGCAATACTATCCTTTAAGGGTGTAATATTGTCTATATTTTATCCTTCAGTGTTCGATATAATCAATCTACGAGACTTTCATTAGCAATTATGTACGTCCAAATAATGGTTAAAAACTTTCCTTTTTGGAAGAGGATTAAGGTTGACACTATACAATTCAGTTTCTTTGTCTATATAAGGATGACAAAATGTAGGGAAACCATTAGTAGTCGCCTGATGAAGGACTTGCACCATAGCAGCGGTAACGTTCTTTTCAGTTTCAGTCTTAACAAGTATGGCCCAAGCACGTTTATAATAAACATCAATGACAGTAAAAATACATTTGTATCCTATGTTCGATCTTAAGTAAGGTAATATCTCAACCAGATCGGCCTGGAGCAGTTCCTTTTATCCTCGCACACTAACATGTCTTCGTTGCTAAGGACGATAAAGTTGGAGTACGATATCTTCCTAATTGCACATAGTTTCGTGAATAATAGTTATCGAATAAACTTTTTATAGAGTTATGTAAGCCTTTCATAATTTTTGTAATCGATCTAAACGATCTCATTCTCGTGTGAAGAATGTATGAATCTGGATGCAGCGGAAAAGAGACGTAACCAATCAACCAATTCGTTATGATCATTCCTATAAGTATAATAGACCCCTCTTCCACAATCAATCTTAAAAAAACTTTATCTATCAAGTTCATCCGCCTCTTTAAACAAAAGCTTAATGATGCACACTTACTTTGGTGTGGTACGTTAGTTGATACGTGTGTGAGCTGTATTACTTAACCGATGAAAATCTGTCTCGTTAAGAATTGTCTTGTAGACTTAAAGATCCTGCTCATTATACTGCATCGGCTCCTTTCTTAAGAGTAATTTCAGAAGTCTTCTAGTGTAAGGAATCCAGATGTTATTTAGAAGTAGAGTTCCATCATCTATGCTAAATATTAAACAGGATACGGGCTTTACCTAGAGATGTATGATACCATCATAGCATAGCGCACAACGTGAATTTTATAGAAATAATCCTTAGTTATGTACATATATTTCTCCTACATATATTTGCTACGCTGATACTCAACCGAAACATCGTCCTCCTTATTCAACTTCTTAACAGCTTCAGGTTCAAATCTTGCAGGAGTCATCTTCATCATCTTGTTTAATGGTTCAGTGTTTGGGTTAGAGGTTTACTGAGTGAGAGTCTCTGGCTTAAGAAATCCCAAACGCAAATGTTTATACTTCCTATTGATAACCCTACTCTCTCTAATGATATCCTCTGTAATCTTTCTTTCTTTAATGTAGACTAGGTTTGATAAAAATGATTATTGAAAAAGGAAATATATTTAAACATTAACAAGACAACGCTCTAATTGTAGACTTTAGAGATTCAATTAAGATTGATCGTTTATTAAAGATATTTCAACACCATCTGAAACCTCAATTAGGTTTGTTTTGATAGGACTAAGTTTCAGTATGAAAACCAGTTTCATTAAATTGATAAAAATCTATTCAAACATACCTAATTTCTTGAAATTAAAGTTAGTATCCCCTGTTAAACTCAGCTCAAAATATTTTGAATTTATTTTGCTAAGTTTAAAATCTAAGTAGATATGAATGAAACCTATATCTCACATCACGTCCACATAAATCTTAGATGCAGTATTGGAGGATAGGGTCATTTCTCTGATATTACGTAGGACTAAACCCCATAATTATAATATCATAATATTGACCTTCTTCTGTTTATCAAATAGAAAAAATCAAATTATATTATAAAAATCGGTATTAATAGTTCTCTATTTAACGAAAGACTCTTTTAACATCTTCATCTTGAGATCCTAGGAATCTATTAACATGTGTGCCATAGCTAGACAATCTTACTTCTGTCGACATACATTCCTCACCTACTCCAACCACTGTCAATAGATGGTTTCAAAGATAACCGTCACTACTCAATCCTTAGTGGCTGTCCATAAATTTAATCATGCTAATTTTTTGTTTTATATCCCTTATTCCCCCATCCTCAAACACTGTCACAATTTTGTCAACCTCTTTTAAATATTACGTCACAATATCATTCACGCCCTTATTTAAATAGTAATTTTAATTGTAGAGCCTACATAGCCTTTTTATTGAAACGTGCTCACACGTGTTGGCAAGTCTCGATTATCAAAGTAGATGAGTCGATCGTTGTTTCTTTATACGTGCGTCCGGTCAGGTTTATTTCAAAGTAAATGCATGATTGTTATTTGAAGTCAAACATTATCTAATTCCCTCTCCCACCTCGTCACGCTTGGTCATGACAAGCATTACACCGCCCCCTCCCACCGATTTACGTATATAATTTATGGACAGTCCCTTATCCATATTTTCAATTAGAGTATCCATACATTTACAAACTGAATCCATAACAGTGTTACGAGAAAGTATATATTCGTTACTATGCACAGAATCCTTGATATCAACGTAAGATTTGTTAAAAACATATTTTGTTCCAATTGTGCTATCAATCTGTAGAAACTATGAACAAATTTTGATATACATGCCATGATATCGTATATTCAACTAGGGATTTATGTATTTATCTTTCAAAATTAAGGAATCGTTCCTACTCCTGTAGCTAGCTACCCTTATCAGTATCATGATTTTTACTCAATACCATAAAATAGTGTTTGTTCTTCCATTATAATACACACATCTCCTTAGACTTCTGAAACCTAATGTTTGTATTCATGTGATTATCATAGACGTGTCTAAGGCTCATACTATCCATCTTTAAATCATGATAATATTAGCATTATCTCTTAGCATCTGCTTGAGAATACCCAAGTCTGGCATATACAAAACAATTTTAACTATAATGAAATATGTTTGAATTTATTTTGTTAATCATATGCAAAATCATAGGTAATGAAAACAGCACTATGTTTCACCTTAGCTAGTGGAGAGATCTTTGAATTGTCAGAGTTTGGAAAGTAGCCACTCTTATGCACGAGTGAGAGGACTTTAGAAAAACACAGGGACTTAGAATGGTACAAGGATTTGGAGTAGACGTAAATATTACCGAATTTTAATCCATTAAGTTCTTCCAGTAGACTAAGCATAGCTTTGTTTTTCCACAAACTTTAAGGCAATGTGCTAGCCATTCTTCTGTTCTTTGTATATCCTTACACAAGTTCCGGTCCTACTTTCAGTCCTTCACTGTAGCGACATCTCGGGCATGGAATACGCTATCTACCAATACTAGGAATTTTACTGCGCTGGCTGTCTAAATAAAATATATCCACTCATTAAATTAAGAATTTATCTTCGAGATTTTGGTATTGAGTAGTTTAGAAGCTAAACTGGATAAATGTGTATGAATGTCTTTGTCTAAAATTAATTATTTGTAATAAAACACATCGATATAAATTCTGTAACATGAATGATTTATTAATTTAGTGAATATTAATGTTGTATGAATAATATCAATATTTTAATAATTCATCATATAATAATGTTTGTTAATGTGGTTGGCTTAAAATGTATTATCTAACTGTTTATTTTTTAAATATATTTTATTTAGCCATCCCTTTTCAATCATATGTATTCCTTATTTATAATTTTGTAACCTGGTTAAATGTAATGCAAAGTGTAACACCTTAACTTCGCCAGCATAAATAGAGACATTTAAATAGAATGAAATAAGGTACACATATGATACTTGGAATGATATCTGGTGAAAAATGTCAATGTCTCTGAGAACATTGTGTTTCTACTTCATGACTGTTATCTCGAACAAGTATACAATCCAACTATTTCAAGAGTCTCATGGGCACTAATGTGTGTTTATAATAAACATATCTATTTAAATTTCCTCTTTACGCGTTATGGAGAGAGGAAGCAAAGTATGTAGTTGGATATTGAATAAGTAATTGATAAACTTCCATTAGAAGTCCATATACATTGTTATCAATATTGTGTCCTTGGTACCAATTTAGAAAAGGGTTTAAAACAGGGTTATTCGGGTGTTGACGTGTTATATCTGGCCATTAAAGAAAATTATATCACTTACTCTCAAGTCAAATATATTGCAAGGTGACATAAATGTTATTGAATACTTGTTAAAATGCTCGGAAAAGATCCTTTACACAATATTCAAAGTTTGGCAGGCTGCTTGGGGAGAGACTAACATGATTAACACTTAAGTCAAGATAGGAGCTTGTCTAGTTAAACGCCGACGTCGTCAGAGGAAGGCCATTAAGCGACGGAATATAAAACTTCATATGAATTAAAAGAAGAAGAGCAAGAAATGTGGATTATTACCCAACCTTACTCTGATAGCAGCATTAGATGCTGCTGCAGGAGGAGATGCAGGAATTTCAAAATTAGTTAAAAATGCAAAGGTGAACACTATGTGATTGAGTAAAGGACAAGTAAATAATCGTAAGCTTTAAAGATTGCTATGGGTAAAGTGATGTATCTGCATCTATACTCATAAAACTGATTGAGACTCTACCTAGAAGACCTTTTACTTAAACCAATTTACGCAAGTAAAATAAACCTTTAATTATACCTCACCTGGACATGTTTTCTTAAGAGATACTTTAACTACTACTCCTCCATGGAAGAAAGACTGTGTCATCAACAATCTCGATAGGAATAGCAGTAAGTGTATACTTCGGGTGGAATATTTAAAACATGAAGGTCAGATTGAATACTTTTATAGCTTTAGGCAATCTAAGATCTCCCTTCGAGCTCGTGAAATCCCTCAGGGGAATACACATAATCTAAAAACACGATCGATACCTCGAGTAAGGTGGTGTATTCTGTAGTCAGCTTGTCTAGCTTTTTAAATATAAATAAGTGGGCTGCAATATGATAGAAGTAAACATGTCTATGACGTTGACATTAAAAGGTCAATGTTCAAATTTGCTTAAAACTATTTTCTCAGACAATATTGGGAGAAGAAAATCGTGAAGAAGAATGGGTTATTTGACTGATAAATCTCAACTCCATACCGAACATTGGTGAACTAAATAAGAAATTATTTTGTGGGAAAAAAGAGTAGAGCATCTTTGATGGTACCTATACGCTGAAATCTATGGCTCATATCTGATATCAAAGAATATAAATTGATGCAAATGAAAACTCTCAATCGTTGACAATCCGACCATTTTAAAGAGTTACATCACATGTAATATAGATGTTGAATTTACCAAACTTTTTGCTTTGTTACTGGGTTTTGTCGCAATAGTGTTGAATGATTGAAACACACATTTCTTTAACAAAAGTGAGAATATCCTACATAAAAATATTATTAGGATATAATGCAGTCCAGCCTAGGGTGCTTACTTCAACTGAGAACCAAGTCATACTCGCCTGAATTCAGCATTACATTCCCCCCATGCTTTAATATTATGGAAAGGCCAAACAATTTTATTTAACATCCATTTACGAAACGAATAGTAGGTTATAGCTCTGTTCGACCAGTCAACAAATGAAGTGATGTTGTCAACTTTAGGGACGAGACTATTTCACCATGACTTCATCAGAAAAGTATAAGTTATGATGCTCGTACTAGATAAAAAGAGAACTCACTCTCCAGCTAGTTTACATTGAGGGAATATATTTGAAAGAATTTAGATCTAGTAAATTGTTTACGTCATTTGGTATATTCTCTATGAAAACAATAGATCGCTCTATGAATATTTTTAATATTTGAAACTCTGCAGTCTTCGACACAGCTTTTCCATCTTCCACTAGACTAACTAAGCTTCGTATATCACTGGATCAGTAACTAACGGGAACGAGCTCTGAATAGCTATCCAACAAGAATGATCATACACGTAACTTCATTGCTCTCTCCTGTATATCAAATAAGACGTCTACTAAATACTGGAGTTGTTGAAAGTACTGCAAAATTCACCAATAATGGATTACTTGATTAATTTTCAAGAATTTCTTAAGAGATTAATGGTGTAGAAATTCATCAATCTAGAGATGTAGGTATTTCAACTCAGATAAAGAACTATCTATCCATTCAGAATGTAAAGCAGTCATATATTGTAAATGCTGGATGAAGGCTAGAAGGAGTGAATGTTTATACTGCTTCGGAAATCTTATAATATGTTTGCATCCCTCTAAAACACATATTGGGATTCGCAGAGCTACATTCTCGTGGAAAATAGG
Organism: Timema shepardi; assembly: GCA_902151425.1. Lineage (NCBI taxonomy): Eukaryota > Metazoa > Arthropoda > Insecta > Phasmatodea > Timematidae > Timema > Timema shepardi. The sequence goes on from CABFVX010000013.1 coordinate 133,131, forward strand.
AGCTAGTACTTGTAAGATCATAGACAAAGTTTATTGCCCTACAAAGAGTATCACTTCTTGCTTAAGAGACAACCTCTAGAATCAAGCAGAGTAAAATTCTTGGTTCGTATCTTATATCAAGACTGATGATATCAATCTACTAAATCTGCTCAGTTTTATCAAGTGTGTGAGGATTATCGGTTTACCATTTTTTACTTTGGAACTTTATGACTACCCTAATTTTCTTAGTTCTAGACAATATGACTGGATGGTTAAAAACACCTAAGATTCTGGAAAAATTTCGTAATGTTATATTTTCTTTACAGACTGGTTGAAACCATACGACAGATAGAGATAGAAGTCTTTTCGGTCATTGCCGTTTACAATGAGCCAAATTGTATTTAAATTCACTCCTTTATAGTTACAAATACAATAAATTTTTTACAGATCAAGATTCATTTTCTAAATTGTATTAAGAGTATATTAATTTTCAAACCTCGTACTATGGAACGAGCACTCCTTTACCAATATTCAATCCTTCAGGTTTCAAGTATCTTGTTCCCATGATCATGATCGACATACTCGGCAGGGTGCTATTCTTAAGGATGGCATGATGATATCTAGAATCACGTTTGAGTCCGAGGAAATAATTATTTTGGTTACATAAGCATTTTGTGTAATCATACACGATCGTGTCGTTCACTACAACCCCTTCACTAGTGACGTTAAGATAGCTCCATAAATATTCCGAAAACTGGTTTCTTGGTCCTGTGCAAAATGTTTATCAATGTGCAAGTGTTCATGAGCGATGATGAACTCTTCTTTTCAATGAGGCTGCCATATTACATTAATTTATTGAAAATAACAAGCCGTTTGTTTTAAACTACAGGTTTCTACTACCATTCGAGATGGAGCGTCTCTCATCATGGACCAAGAAGATTCTAGATTGGGTGACCATTCATCATCAGACTTGGATAGTGGTGACGTGTTTTACACTGAACTTGGATCCATAATCGATTCTCATTTTGAACGAGAAAAGCCGTATACAGAACAACCAGTGAATCTTATTAAAGGTGTAGAGAAGATATATTGGCATCAAAGTGCAGTTAATAATAGCGACAATTACATCTTTTAAGCTTTAGAGGATATTGGTTGTCTTTCAATGAGAATTCCTAAAATCCAACGCTATGTAGGAAAGTGTTCCATTCATTCCGGTAGGTTCTACGCGTGTGCATAAGATAAGGTAATACTCCTCTATGACTGGTTCTAATGTTATTAGTCTTACCGAACGTTTGTGACATGACTAAGATTGATATATAAAATGATATAGGGGCAGTTATCCGATTTCTTTACTATATCATAGCTATGATCAGCAAGTGAAGAGCTCACATCAATTTTGAACATTTTATTGTGTTTCTGTGCTGGATAAGACAAAGTGGATGCTGGATAAGAAAAAGTGGATGCTGAATAAGACAAAGTGGATGCTGGACTTCCTGACCAACACTTCCAACCAAAGAGTTAAGAAAACATTTAAGTTCCAAGCTGTTTGATTGAATAGCCAAGGCCCAAATCCTTTATTTAATAAGATATTTGTTGAGAGTATGAAACAATCGCTGAACTTGAACTCCTAAAGTTTGAAGAGATCAAGCTTACACCTAAGCCTAGAGCTAATAAGATACATTTTCTCCTGAACTCAGGTGATTTAATAGTTCATATATTGAGAAGAATAAACGGTGTCATAATATGCTTTGGTATATGTTTATCTTTGAAGAACTTTAACATATGGAAGATCCATAACTATTCATCGTTAAATGTTTGTCTGTGGTGACATGTTCTATTCGATAGTGACAGCTTTCAAGCCTCCAAACATTTTTGACTATCTTCAGACACTATATCAATAATAGTGGTTGAACACAAATAGCTTTACATAAAGGAAAGAAGGTAATTTAAAACATGACTTTTAACTTACTTTATTTATACACTTACTCTCTAAGATAGCTATGTATTTTTAATGGAGATGATAACATAATTTTTGTAAAATCAATAAGTTATCTCAAATACATTGTGTTAAATATAAAGAGTATAGATTTTGATAAATTCAACAGGTTATGTTTATGTACGGCATACAATGTTAAACATTGGTATTTAAATAAAAATAATAATTTGATAAAACTCTTAGGAGTCTACTCCTATTAAATGTTTGGAAATTAATTTTTTTTAAATCTATTTGGAGTACTCTTGTCCAGATTTTTTATTTGGATTCTCCTAAAATATATTTGGAATGGTTCTCATTCAGCTAGATTTTTAAAATTAGAGGCCTCTATAGAGTCTAGAAGCTATTTTGAGTAGTCCTCCCCATGAATTTTTTTAAAACTAGATTCCTCTAGAACAAGGTCGGTAACAGCTTATCGCAATTAACTGGTCGATCTCGCAAGCAATTTTCAATAGATCATGTAATAAAACTACATACTCATGAAAAGGCAAGCTTAACATGCCTTATTCAACTTTGGGACAGCTTATAATATATAATTCGTCAAGGAAGGACTGCTACATTTCAGTGTAAACGAAGCATACGTTTTATTTATTTTATATAAAGGCAAGGATATAAGTATCGGAGGAAATATTTAATCTAAGGATACAAGATGTATAGAAAAAATTGGAATTGAAAGTAATATGGAGAAAAGAAGGGAGATCGCATGAACTTTGATAAATGTAAAAGTCAATCGGGGCCCAAAAGACAGTTGGCAATTCCCACGAGGAAGCTATTTAAAGTATTATTCCCATATTCATGTTTGAATTTGTGATCAAACTTGAAGCTATTTTAAGTGTTTCTCGACTTTTTTTTCCAGATCATTAGATGACTCTAGAAGCTGTTTGAAGTGGTATTTTCGAGCAATTTACTTGGATACTCTTCAAAGCTATTTGAAGTTGTCTACTCCAAGATTCATTTTGAAAATTATAACTGTTTGGATTATATTTGGAGTAGTCCTTTACCAGCAAATTTCTAAAATTGGATGCCTCTAGAAACTATATGAAATTGTCCCAACCTGGCAAATATTTGAAATTTAAAATCTTTAGAAGTTATTTGAAGTTTTATGCAACTCTTTTTGCTTCATATTTGAACATATCAAAGGGGTAAAATACATCGGGGCAAGGGTGACTAATCTATTCCAAGAGGGACCAAGACCCTGTTTCTACACCTAACTCTTTAGTTTTTATGTCACTAATTTGAAATGGTCCTTCCCCCAATTTTCCAAAAATTATAATTTGTAAAGTTACTTGTAATAGTCCTTATTCGGATTTTTTTTTTTAATTTCGATGCCTATAGAAGTTATTCTAAATGGTACTCATCAAGTTTTATTTTTAAATATAGATATTATAAAATCATATTTAAGTGTTTCCTCCCCTGTTTTTAATCCGATGATTCTAGTGCCTCAAGAAGCTATTTAGATTGTGCAACACCTAAACTTTTATTGGAAATCAGATGTTTATAAATGTTATTTAAAGTGGTCTTCATTTATCAATATTTTGAAAATTATCTCTTCTTAGAAGATATATAGAATGTTCCTAATCTTTTTTTTTAATTTGATTCTTCAAAGATATTTTAAAATGCTTCTGTTTAAGTGGTCTTTCACCAATAATTTTTTGAAACTTGAAAGCTTTCATAAAATATTTAATGAGGTTATTGTATGAGAATTCTCCAATAACACATGTAACTAGAAGTAATTTAGAGTGATCATCGCCTGATTTCGTCTTAAAGTTCGATGATTCTAGAACCTACATAACTTGGTCAATTACGACAAATTTTTGAAAATTGAATGCATCTTGAATCCATTTGGAGTTTGATATAAGGCCATTTTTCAAATTCATTATTGATAGAACCAGGGGTTTGAAATACATCTTTGGGGTAAAACAAATTATTTCCAGGAAGCGCATTTCATATCCTACACTCCGGTCCCAGTGCCCCCAATACGAGGCTTACTTAAACTAATTCAAATAGACTATAGAATCTCTATGTTGAACTACAGAAAGCTAAATTAATTGAATTATTTTCTTAGAGGAAAATAATATCTTAACGCCGCTATTTCATTCTTACTAAATTTTGATTAAGTATTAGAAAGGTGTCATATAAATTAATGGTACTAAAGGGGTTCTCAATAAATATTCAATGGCCAATAAAACCACATTCACTTGAAAATTTTGAGCTAGCTCTTATACAAATTTATTTAACAATAAATGAGGGAGAGATGAAAAAAAAAGGAGCGTTGTAATAAAGGAAGAACATTTACTATCATATGATATTATCTTCAAGTCAAAATAAGTTTTTAAAAGTAGATAAACCTGGTTGGCTGTTTACACCATACTCTCAAAGAGAGAGGGTGGAGACAGAGACCCCAATACTGGGCTACAGCTAGCTAATTTATCTAAGGGGGGCCCGATCAAAATTGGTACTATACCAGAACCTATAGCCTAAAAAAGTTTTTATATGGACCACGCTACAGTGGAGTACATCATGTTTGAGGGTAATACAGACCCCAAAGCCCCGGCCATTCTACACCCTTGCTAGTCAACATATAAAACAATGACGCGATATCTGATTTTTTTTAAACGTTAAAACCATTTTCGAAATATTTAAAATTTAAAAATTTAGAGTCTTATAAACTACATATAAATCAATGGTTTCCATGAAAAATAGCATACAGCGCTATTTATCATGTAAAACACACTTATGATGTACTTAAAAAAAACATTTTCTAGAAAAATATGATATATAAAAGCTAGTTGTTGGTAAATTACCAACAAGCAAATTTTATACCAAAAAAATTGGTATAGAGTATTGTTTGCCATGTCAAATCCATGTCAATCCATTTTAAACACAAGAATTAAGATTCATTTTAGAAAATTTTAAATTATTAAAATACAGTAAACAACAAACAACTCTTATTTTAAGGGCTAGCATTTTTTTTAAATCTCAAGTTAATACCAAATAATACCTAAATATCGAGTTTAAACAAAAATCCTTCAAGGCATTTTGTTTGTGGTACCAGATAGACAGGCAAACCGAGGGTCATACATAATTTCCTGTTACACTTTTAGGAGTTCGGATCCACATTGAATGTCAATATCATCATAATCTCGAGGTTGAGTGTTTTCACTAAATAAAATTATTTTCTCTTTATATGAGAAAGTAAATTACATATGTTAAAAAAATTGTTCTGTAAACAAAAATATTATAACATTGCTATCTTAAAAGCTACAACTAAAAGAATAAATTGTTGGTACTAGCAGCATTAACATTGCTACCCTCGCGAGTGATCACACGCTCAAGTATATTAAATAAGGTTTGTTGGTTGTGGGGAAGTTGGAGTTAAAAACCCAGATGATTGTATTTAGGGTTGTTTTATTCTAAATTGTTTCACTCTCCCCCCCCCCCCCNTACCTCCTTCACGCAAATTTGGGCACATTTCCTTTACATTTTACATCTATTATTCTTACAAAAATAATGTAGTTAGTACTTATACAGTGGAAATAAAAATATAATAAAACTTTTCCTCTCTTGTGTCTCGTAAAGAATAGTTTTTGCTGGTAGTTCTTCTGCTAACCAGGTGTCAATCTTATATTTATTTACGTTTATATAGAGATTATATATTTTTATGTAACTAACACTAATATTATATTAGCAGTAGGCCATTTATATTTTACCACCAATTCCCTTCTCCTAGCACAACATTTCATAACCTTGTATTAACTAGCAATGTTGTTGAAATTTTGTTTACTATTACAAACTTTTCAAAGTTACAAAATACTGTTTTGAGTAAGTAGGTGTGTTGAAATAATGGGTGAAGTTTAGGTAGTAAAACTACCTAACTAAGGTGCAAGCTCCATATCTTGACAGTTGTTCTTTTATTTAATTTCTTATTAATTCCTCACGTAAGAACTTCCAGGCGATAGGAAAAATGTTTTACTCCCTTTCTTGGACCCCACTACTCGGTCATTCCAAGAAACCTATTTTGTTGCCAGATAGAGTATTGAATGTAGAGAAATAAAGACATTTAAAATGTTGACAGAGCTAATTTTACAATCAATAGTTTTACATCCTTCATCTTGGAGGTGAATATTAAAACACGAATTAATTAGTATGTGGTTGAAAACATAGAATTAAAACTGTAATAAAAGTAAAATAATTTATATTTAAGTTTTTATAAGTCTAAGTGGACCCCCTTCAAGGGGGTCCAACAAATTCCAGGCTCGGAACCCTTTTCAACTCCTATATCTAGCCTATAACATTTAAATATCAAGCTAGCGTTAAGTAAGATCATTGATGGGGCCAAATAAGCTGGAAAATAAATAAAAAAGAATGCCTTTCAGCAACACCATCCATTAAGGTGAAATACATTCTGAAGTATAAGAGGGTAAAATATCTTACTAGGAAAAACTTTAGGTATGTAGGGGATATCAAGGAAAAGATAAAGTGTATGTGAAGACAATAGAAAACTATATTATTTTTCTATTATGAGTACTTTTTGTAGTTCACAATAGAATAGATTAAGCAGTAAATAACGACATTTTAACAATTCAACAAATAAAATGAAATGTTTATTAGGACTTATTCAATTATTTGGATTCTCATTTCCATAGATTATATTGTCAATTAAACCTTAATTCAGGGAAAGCTGTAAAGACCTGGTTCTAAATTTTAATACCCGTCTATCTAAGAATTTATACCGTGGGTTGACAATAAACAAATTTATTTTTAATCTTAACATAAAATAGTTTTGATTTTAACCTATTAAAATAAAGAACGATACATAATAAAACATTAAATTACGTTGCTCTATGCTAGTTTATTTTAGCAGTTAGGAACTCAATTCCTTTGATCTAGAACAATATTATGTTGAGCAGTAAGTGTGCTGTAATGGGTTAAACTCGTTAGTTAATTAAGTGTTGATATCAAAATATGTTTATAAACCATTTTATATTCACTTATATACCTCCCAGACCCCCTTTACCCTAAAAAAAAATACATACAAATAATTTATTTATAAATACTAAATTCATAAATTTCCTGAGAGAATAGTTTAAGGAAAATAAAATATCCGAAAAAAGTTTAATCGAAAGAGAAATCGCACATAAAATCATGTTGAATGTTTCCAAGTAAATTAATATGATATATTGCATTATAGCAATAAGGCTGTAGTAATTACGTAACTGTAGCTTTCAGAGAAAGCTTTCTGGTAGAAGAGGACATTTTACACTTGGAGGAAAAGGAATGAAGAAAATATGAGTGTTACGGGGATTGGAGGGGTTGGTGCGACTGTTATAGGGGGTAGAGGGGTTTGAGAAGACGTCCTTTCCGCATTTGAACCAACTGCAATAGCTTCGGGTACTACTGAAAGTAATTAAACATTAGAAGAGAAAACATATATTCTATATGCGGAATTGCCCATCTCACTTCCCAGCTTATCAAAGGATGTACAAGACTAAGATTTCATTTTTTATGGATAACAGAATCATAACACGACCAAAAAATTTGGGGTAGGATTAAAGTTATTAAATAATATTGTAAATATTAGTGAATGATTTCTATTGAAATTGCAACCATTTTTTATTTTTAAAGAATAGGAAAATATAGTACCTAGTCAAAATACCCTAAAACTGTGATCTCTATATATTTCATATAGTAATTTATGCTTACCAATAGATAGAAAAAAAATTGTTTAGTTCCTCCGAATGTCTTGCTATGGATATTTGTAAAAAAAAATACAATTATATTTTTTACTGGCCTTTACAAAAAAAATTACCGCCTCTGTGGTCTAGGGGTCAGAGATCCTGAGCTATAAGCCAGAGGTCCTGAGTTTGACCCACGTAGCTTCTAAAATCTATCTGTGAAGCAGAGGGTCTCAAATGGAGTAAAACGTAACATCGTGAGGACAGATTAGGATTAACTTAGTTAAATAGAAAGCTAGCGTCTTTGTTTTTAAAAAAAATGAGATTAACGGCTGGAAGGCTCGTTGCGCTGACCAAATGACATCCTCTATATGCAAAATGCAAATGTTGGTGCAATCAGGGCTAACAGTGACGCCCACTCTGTCGGTATAGCTCACTTGCAAACTCACACCAGAGTTCTTTTTTTTCACTGACACAACAAGCTATTTATTCTGTAAATGTTTGAATTAAGTCATTATAGTACAACCATACCTAGTTAAATCGGACAGGAGTCAGAAATGTGAACTCTAATTTTATTCTAAATCGCCCACTTGTATGCAAGACATCTCATACATGCTGTTTCATGGTTCTTTAAAATATATGACATTCCATATTGTAATAAAAATGTAGTAATCCTTGTTAAGGAACAAAAATACAAATACAAAACTAACACTTTTTTTAGTCAGTCTGAAAGCAGCTTTAGAAAGAAGCTTTGGAAAAACTTTGGAATAAAATAATTACCTATAATACTTGGGGGCTTATAAAAGTAATTTTTAACGTAGATAACCAGAGGGTATATATTTAATACAATAACTTTATAACTAGGCATTCGACTATAAAATCAATTCGTCGAAATGTTAACAGTTATAATTGTTGAGTCATGTTTAGAAATGAAAACGGCCAAATGAATGCTTTTATACGTATAAACAATAAAGATATTATGTTTTAGTTTTTAAAATTTATCTCCACTTATTTTCAAAAGTGTATGACTATTTAAATGGATAACTAATTCATAAACTAGCACGGAGAGAAATTAGTATTATTATAATACTCATATTTTTCAGGTGGTATTGGGCTTGTAATTTTGAATGCACAAACGATTAAATGGGAATTTTGTGCATCCTTGTCTTATAAAACAGGAAAAGTTTTTTTTCCTCGGTCTAGATGTGATATATGGTAATGGTAGGAAGTGTAAGGAGATGGCTTGGTAGAATGTGTGGAAGGGAGTCGGGTTGGAAGGGGTAAGGGAAAGAGGGGGGGGGGGTAAAGGATGGAAAGAAACGAGGAGGTTCGTTTTAATTTCACAGATAACGGCAATATGCAAAGTATATACGGCAAAGTATTAATTATTTCTCAGTCTTGCCATATCTATTGGTGCAACGCCACGTTATATTCACGGACTACCCTTCGCTATCCCCCTCTAAAAAATTCTCACCCCTACCAAAAAAAAAACCACAGCGTGTACTAAGCTTACCTTACTTACAAGGATTTTCAGGATAAAAAAATGACAAACAAAAAAAGTTTCGTGCAGACGGAACCAGCATAAAAAGAAGGGGGAAGGGATGAAAAGAAGATGATTAGTGCAGTTATTACGAACTGGAATTATCAACCATTCCTTTAATGGCGTTCTCGTATTTGTACTGTTTTATATTTTCCTATATATTTGTAATTCCATTTCTTTAATTGTTTTTTCCATGTTCATTATTTTAATAGCTATGTTGAAATAACGTCTACTTGCATTCTATGGAACATTTATCTAGGAGAATATTGTGTATTGGCTATGAGAATAGGTATAAGTAATTATATATAAATGTTTAAGAACACATTTAGTAAATGTAGGCCTACAGGTTATTATAAAAACAATAAGATTAAAGATTTATCTTATATTAGCTACCAAAATATTGATTAGTCTATTTTTCACTCTATATAAATAATTATAAATAACAAAAGCATAGTTATATTTTATTTTGTTGATTATGCAATTGAGCTATAATTTAAATATATTTTAAAGTTCTATTATTCAATTTAGTTAGAAGCTACTTCAATGCAGTTCCATCCTAACCACCTAGATTAATAAATCAAGAATCTGTTTATTCATTTAAAGGTATGGAGCCCGATTGATTGTAAAAGCATTAAAAGTATTACTAAACATTAAATTTGTGGTATGAGACTTTGTCTCTTATATTTAAATAAGTAACTAATAGCCAATACACTGACGTTAAATCATACTTTAAACAGTATTTAAATTACTTATAAAACAGTGGCCATAGGTTTTCAAACCAAGTATGGTCTCTTATTTAAATATTTTTACCGTTAATCTTCGAATTTTATGTATTATAACTGTGTTGGCTTCCAAACAATTTTAAAAAGGGAATAGAAACAATAATAATACAACAGGTAGTGTCTTTAATGGATTTTTTAAAAATATTATATATTATTTCTTACTATAGTTATATTCAACATTGTCAATAACCACATCTATGGGCACGTAAACTAAGTGTTGGGCTCATATAGTAGTGTTTGCTGGGTACAAATGGGTAAGGGTTTATGTCCCGGCTTGATATACATAAAGTTGTTTTTCATCAAGTTAACCTCTCTCCTTCTACGTAAATACGAATACATTTTCCTGTAGGGTCCACGTTCCTCATCCATACCCCATTAGCATAAATAAATTCGTGCAGCCTGCACGGGTAGCTGACGCTGTAAAAAAAACACTAATCTGGTCACTGAACTGCAAAAAGAAAATCGTACGATAAAGATACCATCCATGGACATATAATTTAACGCCGATCTAAATAATATTCTGCTTATAGTTAATATATGCTATATAACTATCTAGAGGAAATCTGGTTACTCAAAATGTTCTAGTAAGCTAAAATTTAATATCAAGCATGTATAAAACTTAAAATTTTCTTAGTATACTTACATTTTCATTGAGAATTTGAACATTGTTTTGAAATTTGCTTTTAATATTATATGAATGAAACTAAGCCATTGTCTGGAATCACTAGTTGAAACATAAATTAAACTTTTTTGTATTGAATGCTTACTGTAATTTTATCACTAAACTAAATGAATTATAAAAGTAAAACCGAAAATACATCTCTTTAGATAGATTACACCTACGATGTAGGGATGAATCAAGACTACTTTATTGAAGTTGACTCATATTTGCGTTGAGGAAAAATGGGAAAGCAATTAGGAGATAACATCCTCACTATACCCCGTATATATTTGATTTCTTTGCTTTCCATCACCAAACATTCAAATTATATAATCTTGACGTTTATTCATTATGTTAACAAATGTGGGTTTTACTTTATTGACGATAATTTAAATTGAATACCGTTATTAATTTGTGTTATGTTACTGCGAAGAGCTCTATTTTACTACCCACAAAGATATGTTCAATGTTGGAGTAGAAACACTTCTGTTTACGCATGACATCTATGACGTCATTGCCTAATAATAAGCCAATCCAAGGTTAATTCTACGTGGGGGAGAGCTATTTTTGAGAATGTCTCCTTACATTTGCATCTATTTCCTTGTATCTTAACCATCTCTGAATCAAATGTTGTCGTTCTCTTTTGTCTAAATCTTCTCTTGACCCAACTGTTTTTCTTGGAATCTTTTCTTCTTTTCATTTTTTGCAGCTCAATGACTCATTTAAAATTAGCTATGCCTTGTGGACCAGTCGGAATGATGGCTCTTGTGTTCAAATGCTATGTGTCTTTTGGCAGATTCAAAACATGCGTGAATCATTCAAAGGGTATTTCTTTTTAGTGTGCTTGCCAGCAGGCAGAATGTCTCATGTTATCAAGAAATCGATGGTATAATTGGATCATAGTATCTTTGGCTTTTTTTAGATGTAAACACGAAATTATAAACCGTTATGAGCACACACACTTTTTAAATAGTTTGGTATTATTTTTAAAATAATAAAATAGTCAATAGGCAATAATCAATAGTCAAATCGACAATAAAATTCTTCTATACAAATTAAAATAGAACTGTTTCAGTGATAGTTAACTGTAAGAAAATACCAAGGTTACCTACCATTAACTCTTTAAAATCATGCTGTTAAAATTATCTCTAAATACACTAGAAATAATTGATTTACTTATTTGACTATAAATGTAATATTAAAAATAAAACTTAAACACATTTTTTTTAACGCACATAAAGAAGATGTATATCTCTAGGTATTTAAACAAATACAGTATTTTATAATCTAACACTAATCAGTGGGTTAATTAACAAAACGTCAGGTTGGTATACTCTGGTATAACAGTAGTGGGTAGGTTGGGATTATAATCCTAGCCGCTAGTATTGAGAGTGGTTTTCCCTAAATGGTTCCCCACTATACATCCAAGCAATTCAGAAATATTTTATCTTAACTTTAGGCCTAACATTATAATCGCTAGCCCTTTACGGAAATCAAATATAAATACCCGTAAGGAAAGTTAGACGTGGTGTAAAACATTACAAACATAATGTCAAATAATGCTATGATATTAGTCTAGAATAAAAATGTATATGTATAATAACATTTTAATAAGACAGTGGTTGGAGTTAGGCATCTTAGAACCGACCATGGTTAATCGCATGTATATGCTAAGCCCCAAAACCTAAAAAATCGAAGAAAATAGCCACAAAAGACCTCACGTCCTGGTCGCTTTTAAAATGCCACAACGCTTTCAGGCATTTAAAAAATGACACCCAGTGGAATACATGATGGGGTTGTTAAAGAAAATGACAATGCGTTTAAACTTATGAAAATACTACAATGCGTCCTGGTCGTTTCTTTTTATGGTCATAACGGATTATAAGATAGGTTTTAGGCAATTATTAGAAAAGGTGACGGTAGATACATTCTTAATAAGCTTAATAATTTATTGAAACAATGTAGCATAGGCCTAGCTAATAAAAACTATATAGCTCATTTATGTATGCAGGATTTATTAAAGTGACACTTGAAGGCTAGGCTAGCTTAGGTTAGGTTAGGTAACTTTAGTTAAATCTAGGCTAAGTTGGATAGGTTACTGAGATTGTCTGACCTTACATCGTATCCGTAAAAGGAAACGGCCACTAGGCGTTGTGTTATTTTATAAATTTTGGAATGCGTTAAGGTAATTTTTTTAACAGCCACTACATGAATTTCAATTTATGGAATTTTTAAATATGCCAAAACGTATTTTGGCTCTTTAAAAGAAACCAGGAATCAAAATGCCTTGTTGTGGCTGTTTTTATAATGAAACAATGCGTCCTGGTCGTATTTCTTGTTCATTGAGCGTTTTATGTTTATGTTTATGTTTTCACTAAAGGAATAATGGAATAGGAATGAGAAAAATAGAATTTAAATTAAGTTTTTCCACGTTTAAGTGAAGAAATAGGCCTAGTGCAGATTATTTTTTATATGATTGGTGTGGCCCAAGAGTACAAATTTCTGATATAATCTTTTATAAATTTTATACATTTTCAAAATGTTTCAAATTTCCAAAAATTATTAATCAGTTAACTATTCTCAATAATGTGGTTAGAAAGGCTCCAGGTGGGTTAAAATTTAATTTCAAACCCTACCAACTACCATTGGAAAAGTAAAATTAAGAATATATAATGTATCTAGAAGCTGTCTATTATTTAACATTTCTAAATTTACATAGCTCCTGCTCCATCTAATTACAAATATTTACACTGAGCATTTTTAGAATAAAGGTAAACGCATTTACTAAATAAATTAATAAACGGCTAAAGGTTGGCTTATTAAAACTTCAATATCATTAATTCTCTCTAGATAAAGAAATATTCTTTTTTTTTCATGTAAAATAAACTATATTTTGAAAATATCGTTAGAGCCAATTTCAAAATCATTTAAATATTTCAAAATTTTGTTATCATTAAGATTTATACAAAACTATGTTTAAAACTATTTAAAACAAATTAACAGATACCTATTTTGAACCAAATCCCCATCGCTATTTGTTTTTAATATTCCAATTTTTGAAAACTGCTATCAGTAAACTACCCCTAAACGAATTTTCTCCTATAAACAAGTATACAGTTTTATTTTTCACGTAAAATACTCACCAGATATATATTTCAAACAAAATCGTCAAAGCGATTTTCAAAATATTTATAATTTTCGGAAATCAGTATAAGTAAACAACCCTTTAACGACTTTTTACCCGAAACCAAGTGTTAATTGTAATGTTGGTGTTCAAGAGCTCTTTAAATTTAATTTTCATTTCAAACAAAATTGTTAAGCTCATTTTCAAAAGAATTTGAAATTTAAAAATACCACACATTTGTAAACCAGCATATATATCAGTGTTAGGGTCAAAATCAACAAAAGTTCATAATAAATTAAATTTAAGTATCAAATTTGGACAAAATCCATCAAATTGTATTGGATCTGCGGCCAGAGAGAAATAGACAGACAAATATAGTTAAAAATCCATTGTTTTTGGTTTGGATTCACATAAAATGTAATAATTCATTATAATTATGAGCATTAGAGTTTTCATGATCAAAGATTAAACTATTTCAATATATATGAGAAAGGAAATATAAAATTTTTCGAAAATCAATCATCAGTAAGAAAAACTTCATGCTGTGAGCCCGTAAGCATGCTGTACCAACCGGATAGCCGCCACCGTTACCGTTTGTAGTGCCAACATTTGTGGATAGAGGGTGGTCAGCACGACAAGTCCTCTGGCCGTTAATCTCAGTTTTCTAAACCAAAGAGCCAAATTCTCTATTTTAGTAGATCATATTTTTTTCCTTACAAATCTGGGACTTAATTAACCAGGAACTTTGACCAATAGACCACTAAGGTCAAATACTATTAAGAGAACGTTTTAATGATAAATAAATAAATAATCTTATTTGTGATTTATAGTTTTCCTTCTAACCGTTCTTACCAGATAGGCTACACATTTCGAACTAATTCATTATAAGAGTTTTTAAACATTTCAAATTTAAAAAAAAGACGCAATTATTAGCAAACTACAACCAAACAAATTTTTACCCCATCAAACAAAATAGATGGTTATTTGAAATTCCAAAAATTCTCATTATACGCATTTGTAACCAAATATTTTGAGCTATTTTTAAAATCATTTACTTAAAAAAACAGTCATTATTAAGTTACCCTTAAACGAATTACCAGGCAAAATAACCATAAATAATGGTCATGTCAAAAAACATCGAGATTGCAATTTTTAACTGAATCTTTGAAGCCATTATCAAACTAAGTATTTCAAGATTTTAACAAATCAACCCATAAACTAAATTTTACACTAATAACAAGTTTAAAGTGCTATTTTTCATTCCGAGCAATCTACAGATATAGATTTTAAACAAAATGTTTAATCAATTTTCAAAATATTTTGAATTTATAAAAAATATTTATCAGTAAATTACTTTTTAACGAATTTCACTCAAAAGCATGTAATGTCAAACAAATCGTAGCTATGAATTTCTTAACAAAATTGTAAAAGACATTCTTCAAAAAAAAATATTTTTTACTTTGAGGGATGGGGTAGAAAAAGAAATAATAATAATCCCAAAGTATCACATAAAATCTGGTTTTTTAGTTCTTTTCTTCTTCCTCGTAACTGTGGCAGTGCACACAGAGGCTACAACTATTAATATCCTCCTCACTCTAAATGCATCCATGTCTGTTACTGGTCTAGAGCAGAGGAGGGCGAACTGGGCAAGGCAATCAATTCATAAAGGAGCCGATCCTATGAAATGCGGACAAGTGTACGCCAACTTTAATTGTGTCTGTGTGTGTGTATATATATATATATATATATATATATATATATATAAGTATTTATATATAAATATAAGTATGTATAGATATATATATATATGTGTGTGTGTGTGTGTCTGTGTGTGTGTGTGCGTGCGTGAGTTTATATTTCCAGAGAATTTTTAGTACTACTCATTGTGATAGAAAATTGAAGTTTAGAGAAATTATAAAGAAACCACTCAAGAGATGCGCAAATTTTTAAAACTTTATAACTGGTACGAATTAAAATTATTAAAAATATAAAGGTGATTTATTTAAAAGTTTTAATTCGTTGATATGTTATTTGCATTTCATGAAAAGAAGAAACTAGAATACTAATTCCAATCAAAGAGGAATTTCAGATTATAATACAGTGATATGTTTTTATGGTTTGGTTGATTTGTATTTATACTAGTCAGCAAAAAGTGTTTCTTTGGTCAATAGAAATTTTACAGGTAACGTTAAACATAAATATCTAAACTGAGTCACATTTATATAACCTACAAAATGTTTTCATAAAAACCGATTTCTAATCTAATTAAAAGACAGCTAACAATGTAGAGTAACATATTACATAGTCTACAAAACCGTTTTTACGGGTTCTTCTAAAGGTAATGTGTATTTCTTACCAAAAATCGATTTGGCCCCTTGTAGACCCTGAAATTTCTTTTATTTTGAGGCCGAACGGGTATTAAGACGCAGTGCTAAATATAATTTTATTTTGAGAAAGAGGCAGTTCCCTATTGAACTAGCGTTCTCAATGGCTTTTAATAAGTCACAAGGTCAACCCTTGGATAAGGTCGGTATTTATCTGCACAAATGTGGGGAATTACAGGCCTCCACCATGGTTCGGATTCCACGTTAAACTGTAGGTCCTCCATTTCATCTCACAATCACCCTACCATTACACATTAGCGATAAGTGTGTATAACCCGAACGGGTAGTAAAACGCGTTGCTAATAATATTATCTGCCCAAGACTATTTTCAGACACAGCCGATAGTTGTACGTGGCTTTTTCCAGGGTGTAGGGCTCAACAGACATACGGGTTAAAGTCGTTGAAGGATAAAATCATGGTACACTAATACCCATATACCCTAATGTATCGACCAAAAACATAGATTATAAATATATGTTGTAGTGTACTTACTAAAAATAAAATTCGTTTTGTTAATTCGCACTTTATCCACTCTTGCTTAATATAATAATAATAATTATTATTATTATTATTACTAGCACCGCGTCTTACTACCCGTTCGGGTTATACGCACTTACGCTAATGTGAAATGGTAGGGTGATTGTGGGATGAAATGGAGGACCTACAGCTTAACGTGGAATCCGAACCATGGTGGAGACCTGGCATTCCTCACATTCGTAAGATGTCTTGTCAGAGGTGAAGGAAGGGTTTGGTAATCAGATAAATCTTTGCCGGGACCGAGGATTGAACCCCGGCCACCAACATAGAAGTCTGACACCTTACCCCTAGACCACCAGGTCACCTTGTTTGATATAATTAGGTGACATAATTAGAGTTCATAATAAGCTAGCCCAACCTAACAAACCTAACTTTTCATGCATATCTACCAATTGAAATTGAAATTTTGCTAAGTTGAGCAATATTGACATAATCCTGTAATAGATAGGCTTAAAAACTAGTGATAGGATATAAATACTTTAAGCCCAAATATTTACATATCTACGTAAAACCATGTTTATGGTAAGAAAGGCTATCTGAAAGACATTTTTCCCTGCCAAAATTCTAGTATATAATAGAGATTTGGTAGGAAAATAGACCTTTCAGGTGGTCGTTCCTCACATAAAAAGGGTATAGTTAGGCGCTCTGGCTGATAGAAAGCACTGTAGAAAACCTCTGGTGGAAAACAAAGCAAGGTAAAAGGAGGTAAACGAATGAATAGAAAGGGAAGGCATCCTCAAAAGAGAGAGACAAAGTCGCCTATTGCAAGAAAACTGAGCATGTTTGGGTTAGCCTCCCTTTTAGTCAAAGTAACGAAAAAAACATCCGATCTACCTATTAGTGTATTGGCGTACTTGTCCCCTTTATTTAATAGATGTAAGTAATTTTTTTTTTCATCGATTTTTGCAAGCTACAATATATAGGACAATTACTTTACTATGTACAGAATGTTTCTAAATATTAAATATTCAATCACTTCTGAGGGGTGTATAAAATGTTCTAGTGTTTCTTAATATAAGTAATTCTTTAGGTACTCACTATAAGTAACAAGAATATTATGTCCACTAATTGAAACTAGCTCATCATTGTGATTTGTATATTTAAGTTTGATGTTTTTGATGAAGAGCTTGTAATATGATTCACTGCTTTGCGGTCAGTTTAAAAAGTATGAGTTTTATTATAACTCATGTTTTATCGAACATGGGTATTTAATTTTTATGCTGTATTAATCGATTACTTCTTATTGAACAAACATTAATAATAGGGCCCATTGGTTGAAGGAGGTTTTTTAAATAATTTTTAAATTGATATCAGAGAAAATTAACCTGACATATCGGTTTTTCTTTAAGACATATCTGATAGGTCTAAAAAAGCATAGTTTCCAGAGTGCAGTACCCATTCAATGAATTTTACATTTATAAGAGATAAATTTATATGTGTAGTCTATAATATGTGTGTCTTTATATATAAAAAAATCATTTTGTAAAGTATTCAGTATAAATATGAAAACTACTGTGCTTTCACCACCTTATTTTTTTTATAAACATCTAGAAAGAAAGTCTTCAGATAGTGTTCTATATAAAATTAATAATGAGACAATTCCATCAGTTTTCCGGAATTTTTCACCTATACAGACTTAGTGAGAACTTTAATATTTTTGAAAATTGGCTATTTGTAAACCACGTATGAATAAAATCTCCTCGTAAAACTAACATATTTTTTATAATAGTATAAAATACTTTCCTGAAATACATTTGAACAACTTTTTGAAACAAGTTTCTTTTTTAATTTCAGATTTTTAAATCAATCAACAACCGTAAAGTTATATGTTTTTTCTTTAAAAAAGAGCATACAATGCTATTTATATTATGAAATACTTCTCACACTTTGAGCAAATCTTAAAGCCCATTTTCAAAAAACCTATAATTAAAAAATACTGTCATCAATAAACTATAATTATATGAATATTTTTTAATAAAAACATACATCCTTAGTTATAGTGCAAAGCACATTCCCCCAAATACCTATTTCTAACAAAAGTTTATGAGCATTTATAAAAGGTCTAACTCTCATCAAATGAGTTTTTAGTAAACCACCCTTAAAAATGAACACGATTGCAGTGTGATTTATCATGAAAAACACTCCTCATATGTCAAAAATAAATAATATTGCTAGGTATAAATTTGAAAAATATATAATCTTCAGAAATAAATTAAAAGTATCAAATCTGAATGAAATCAATGAAATAATTTTTGGCTGTATCCCAAGGGATTGACAGGAATACAGAAGGGTATGGAGTGACATACACACATAGAGACAGGAATATTGTTAGAACTAATTTTATGAGTTTGGGGAACGTAAAATCCCAAGATCCATCATAATGTTAAAGTATATAATTTTCATTATTACAATAATTTTATTTCTGAAAAAAGCAACACTCGTGTACAACATAACAATCTGAGCAAATTAAGGATTGTTCTAATGGTCTAGAAACTTCAGAATCACCATGAACATGGTTAAGTGTAAGGACATTTCGCTTCAATTAGATGGTGTTCTCAATAGTGTTTAGAAAACATAAGAAGTGAGTACTTACAATATTGAAATAAAATATGATGAAACAACATGGTCCTCACGCATAGATGGGCAATAAACGTCCATCTAGGCCGGTCTGTTTTGCCAGTGAATGAGGGGTAAAGGATTGAGTCCCATACAAATTAACTAATGTTTTTTCTTCCTTAAATGTTTTTTTCTAACCTCCCTCCAAGCAAATTCTGGGACATTTATTATGAATTGCTCGATGCTAAAAAGTAAGTACTATAATATTTATAAACTCAATTTCTTTCAGTGATTATACATAATCAAATAAACAAGTATTAAGATTGGGTGTGCTAATAAACATTTAATTATTTTTAACATAGTACTAATTACATTTTTATTAATCTTAAAAATGTCTAAAACCATTTTATAATTTATAAATAATCTTATAGCTTTTTGAGATTTGCTATATGTTTATTAAGTATGATATTTGTACACTTTGCTTTTTAGTATTTTTTTAAATTCCTTTAAAATATTTCACGTTAATACAATGCTGGCCGTAGAAACAAAATAATCATAAATCATATCTTATTTTACGTGAAGCATGTCCTGTGACCCACATATTCACACAATTAGGGTAGGAATGTGGAAAGTAGTTTATGAAACTAGTTTGGTTTGCTTTTGTCAATTTCTACTTTCTTTAATGAAGAGAAAAAAAAAACTGTCATGGATATTTTTGACCTAGCAATTATGTTTATTATGATTATAAAGTTTTATGTGCTCCCGACCTAAAAATTGTATTTAGAATTATGTTTGTCCTCACTTCTGTCTGACTGTCTATCTGTCGTTAGCCACAAATCTGACACAGTTTGATGGATTTTGTTTAAAATTATACTAAGAAATTATTAGCCTGTACCCCAGGACAGTATTGTTGGTTTTAAATTCAGCCCTTAAAATAAGGGTAGTTTAGTAAAGAGTGATTTTGTAATTGCAAATTTATTGAAAATGGCTGTAAATATTCTGCTTTTAATTAACATTTTGGAATGGGCTTACCTCAAAAATAGTACTGTAGACTTGGATTTGGAAAAAATTTGTTTAAGGATATTTTACTACTAAATGATTTTTTATGATTCAAGTTATTATGAAACTAGTTTGGAAATTTTGGTTAAAATGTTTATTCAGGGAGTGCTTTACACGAAAAATAAAATTGTTTATACTAGTTCTTCTGGCAAATAATCTATAAAATTTAGCTAGCGGATGAATTCATTGTAATATTTTCGAAATGGCTCTAATGATATGGTTAAAAAGGGGTATCTGCTATGATTTTACAATAAACATAAATTGTATATACTGATTTTCCTTAAAAATAAAATTATTATTTATTTACTAATCTCTGATTTTGTAAACTTTGGTTTCTATTTTAAATATCAAGAGTTATTTTGTTAAATATTTGTATCTCGATTCTATTTTACACAATAAATAATAATTATCTTATTTTTTCTAAAACAAATTAATTAAAAATAATCTAATTATGATAGTATTAATAAATTTAAAATATTTCGAAAATGACTTTGGAAAATTTAGCTTAAAGTGGATAACTCAGAATTGTTTCTATGATTAATAAGAATATGTTTTGATTTTAAAATAATCTGAGGGATATTACAAATAATCTTTTTTTTAAATTTTAAATGTGTTTAAGATATTAGGTCTTGTTTTTCGGGTCTATGTGAAGAGCGTTTATTGTAATAACAAGTTTATGTGTGTTTTTTCCTGCATTAAGTGTAGTTAACCGATAATATATTTTTTTATTTTGTTCAAAGCTATAATATTATATGAGAGAAAGCTGTGTTATTATGTCTTACCATTTATTTGTTTCCTCATTAATATTATATTATTTATACTTAGCACCGCGTCTTATTACCCGTTCGGGTTATACGCTTTAAGTACTAACTAAGCTAATGGAATAGCAATTGGGAAGGTTGAATTAGAGGAAGTGAACCCGCATTTACGGGAAGGGAGAGTGGAAAACATTTAAGGAAAAACCACCCTCAGTTCACCCGACCGAGATTTGAACCTCGATCTCTCCGTCCTCATCAGTCGAGCTTAACACGAGTGACTAGCGCGTTAACCAACTACGCCACCAAGGTGGGCTCCTCATTAATAAAACCTGTAATTTTCTATGCTCCAAGCCTTATCAAACATAGTTTTTTAATTATCAGCCTGAACATTTTACTATTTATCGCCACCACAAAACAGATATTAAATCAATGTTTTAAGCTGCCTATGAATGTACTCTAATGTGAACAAATTCTCTCAGTTGGCTAAAAAGTAATAATTAGAACAGATTCGCAGACACCTTAGTCTCGCAAATATAATTGTCAATTTCCTTATGGAATGAAAAAAAAAACTAAAAGTATTTGACATACTTTAATTGTATACTGGTTTGGTTTATACGCTTATCTACTAGTTACGTTAATGGTATTTGGGATTATGAGAGTTAATCTAATAGGAAGTGTACCTGCATTTGTGTGGCGGACGAGTGGAAAACCATTTTAGAAAAACTACCCAACCTAGATTTTAAACTAAATCTCTCCGTCATCAGCACTCTAGTCTACTGCAAGAGTGACGCTTTAGACCACGCGGCAACCGAAGCGGCTTTAAACTTTGATTATATCTACAGTTTCACACCCGCCTCGGTGGCGTAGTTTGCTAAGCGCTTGTCGTGTTGAGCTCGACTGATGAGGACGGGGAGATCGAGGTTCGAATCTCGGTTGGGTGAACTGAGGGTGGTTTTTCCTAAATGATTTTCCACTTTCCCTCCACGCAAACGCGGGTTCACTTCCTCTAATTCAACCTCTCAATTCCTAATCCATTAGCGTAATTAATACTTAAAGCGTATAACTCGAACGGGTAGTAAGACGTGGTGCTAAATATTATTATTATTTACAGTTTCACTTTTATGGCATTTCACCATCAACTTCATAAACACATATGTATACACACACTTGTTTCGATTTGAACGTAGACTGAGGCGTCATCCTATTATCATTTGAATTCTATATAAGTAATATGTTTGTGCTCAATATCCGGTTGAATGTAACTCTATTATGGAGGTTTTTTAAATGAGGTTTTCCATTATCTCAAACGCAAATGCAAATACATATTCCATAAATTCTACCTTTCTATTCTCTACCCCATCTGTGTAAATATGAGGATAACCAGGATGATTAATAAAAAATGATGTATACAAAAATCCTTTTATAAATATGGTTTTTAAATGGGATATTTAAGTATATCTTAGTGAAAAAATTAAGAATATAGTCATAACATTTGGTGGATTATCAAAAAAGAAGTACTGTTTTAGCTGAGCTTGCGGTGCCATTCAATGGAATGACTATGATCAGATAAGTGAGGGAGGGGTGAGAATAGAAAAGGAAATCGAACTGAACCGAACGTTTCTTTTCCCCTTCTTCTCGATTCACCCTTCCCCCAATTTAAATTGATTGGGTGACTAATAAAGGCTCGCTCTTTTAATGATTGGGGCTGAGAGCAATGAGTCATATCCAAACACGCACAGAAGCGCACTGTGGTTTACTATTCTTATCCTTACAGAGCGAAAAAGTGGCGTTTCTATTGCTTGGACCATTTTACAACAACTACATTTTTAATTTGTAACAACTTGGTTTCTTGGAGCAAACGTTGATTCTATCAGGATTGGCATGGTTCATTTTAAAAATATATTGAAATCCTTACACGTTTATAATGAAGTAGAAACACTGAGCTTATAAGTATATATAATAATACAGATAGATAGGCTTATATGTATAATAGTTATATATATATATGTATAATAATTACATATATATATATGTTAATATAAACATGTATATATGCCTATAACCATATAAATATAGAAGTAATGTTAACACCACAGATATACGATTTTTTTCAATCACACTTAAGTAAGATAGGATCGAAGATATATATGAGTTTTAGCTGACAAAGAGGGTTAGGTGATAAATCTGTAAAAATATATAAAGGTGTGCTTATTTATAAACCATGCATTTTATAGTAAAAATGGTGAGAGCTAGAATGTATCAACTATTTTTTTCGCTTACTTTTGAATAGACTACATACAATTGATCATGTGAACTTTATGATTTGATCCAATTTTTGTTGCAACAGATCAAGTTTGTCCATTGCTTTATTATTAGTTATAACAAAACTAACTTTAATAAGGTAGTTAAGCCCTTAAAACCCGAAGATATAGTCGTTGGGAGTCACAGGAATGAGAGGAATAAATACTTTTTCACCTTTTGCACACACTATTATTAATGAAGCCTTTATGATATTTGATTGCAATGCAGTCACTATCAAGTGATTACAGTAGCACAGTTTTGGTGCGTTTAAATTTCGCACATGAGCTTGACCGTAATTTATATTCAATGGCCATTTAAAAGTAGAGTGACTAATTATTTCCCTCTTTCGCAACACCAGAGGACGCTACAGCTATTGCAATTTCGTGTTATGACACTCTTTCAACTTATATTAAAGTAATCAAGTAGGTTTTGCTTATCCCCCTGGTGCATTAATACCAAATATTGTTCCGATATTCTGGTTGAAACTTTCCAAAATCTCGTCGAAGAATTTTTCTGATTGTTCACTAAAAGGATTTTACTCTCATTAACATAAATTTGAAATTTATCAAAATGATTTATCTAATGTACTCGGTATTTATCGAAGCATTAACATTACGTTGTGATGTAAGAAAGCCATAATCCTTAAAGGTTTTACAAGAGATAAAATGTAATTTGTCTTGAGCATCATTAATACTTCCTTATTCATTGTGTCATTGTAAATTATTTTAAGATCAGGAAAATTAATTTGTTTACGACTGTAGATACTTTAGGTTAAACTATCTTTGTGTATTTTATATAAATTAGATGGAACAGATGATTACAATAAGCCAACACTATGATCAAAATGTTCCTAAACATTTCTGGTGAATCTAATAAAAAGGTTTCTTAAGGTGTTGTGTCCTAGAGAGTGTCAGCTTCTAATAGGCCGAGAATATGACATGCCACTTGAAAACTAGGATGGTGTTCTTCATAAACTTACCCGAGTTTATTAAACAATGTGGGGCCTCTAATATTGTTTAAAATTATAAGTTAATAATAACAATAAATTAAATTCATTTAAGTTTTCCTAGTTTTTTAAAAATCACTAGAACTACAAAATCACCAGATCTTGATTTTCATTGTGGCCTCTTCATGCCAGTTCGTGAGTATCATAGTATTTAAAGTATTCTATTGATCCATATAATATAGGCCTACTATTTTACACCTGTTCATTGTGTTTTGGATTGAAATTTTGACCTCGGAATCTATATGCAATTCAATATTTACTGTTCTAAATGTTTTAAACTTACATGCATTTTCCAAAATGAATAATTGCACATTCCTCATGCTTTTAAATTATTTTACTTAAATGTATGGGATCATACAGCTTACAGCTTTGGCATTTGTAGCTATTCTACTACACTCCTTCAAAAGGTAACGGTTTTATTCCCCCCCAATACGATTTGTATATGTATAGCCTCCTCCAACCTGCCTATTTCCCTAAAACTTATTTTGAAATTTTAAATATTTATTCGTTTCTGGTTTTGTGGGATGGTTCCTCTATCAGCTTGCCTCGCTTCATGTATGTAAATATTTAAATTTTATACTATACGAGAGGTGTTTAATTTAATAGTTCTGGTAGTTTTTAAAGGGGGTGGTTGGGACACTCTTCATCACACCATTTTCAGATACTTCATCCCGATTTTTTTTTATTGTGTTTGGGGTTGCTTATAAACCTTTATAAAATAATTAAATCTTCCACCACATTAAGCATTATTTTTAAAACTTTTATTAATAAGAATTATTAACAAACCCTAATTAAAATTTTCAAATATTTAAGAATTTTTTAATAATCTGAAGTAATCCCACCATTTTCCTAGCAAGTGTTAGTTTTATATCTCACAATAAACTATGGTTTTCGGTTAATATGATCCGCTCCTTTCCTTTTCACAGAGTCCCATTTTACAGTTTGGATCTATCAAACTTTTCTGGTTGTTTGGGATAGTGACTTACTCCAACTTTTAAATCTCACATTTTGAGATATGTTTGATTACTTAGTGTGGTACCTCTTCCTGCCTTCCGAATCAAAATCATACATTTTGCCTAATAAAATTTTTCTATATTTAGACCCCCAAAACCATCATATTTCCGGTGTCCCGTTTTGAAATTTCTCATTTTTGACTTTTCTAGTTTTATGAGGCAATACCCCTAGCAGCCTGCCAAATTTCAGTTTCCTAGTCCACCTAGAAGTGCCTCATATAATTCTGGAAACACAGAAACACATACTTAATTTCTGGCTTATATATGAAATTGATGCATTTACCCATATGTATTGGCTCATAGAATAAACGTATAGCTCATCTTGTCTAAGAATCCGGTGATAAATAGAATTGTGTTAAAATTTCAGCCTTGTGTATAAAAAGGAGATTATACAAAAAGGTTTCCAAATCCATCACACACAAAATATGTGTGTAAATTCTATCTTACTTATCTTAAACACAAAAGTATAATAGATGCAGATACCCCTGACCGGTAGTGAGACTTTTTTTTTTAAATCCGGAACATATCATGAAAATCAGTCACTGTGCACCCTGCATGGATTCAACTAAATCCAGTCCTGACTTTCCTAATTAGAATTGAAAGTTAAATATCTCCAAACTAACTCTTTTAATTGTATCTTATTCCTACAAATCACTTAGGCTATTATAAAGATGGTATTTTATAATACAAGCTTTTTCCCACGGCTTTGCCTTCATTAAAGTCAGGATAACTAACCTTTTTTTTTCCAGTGAATATTTGTAACTACCGAAGCCACAGTCTCAGACATGCATGAGGCGAGGGAAATGTTTTACTTCTGAAGTCAATGACGCCATATATTAAGGAATACCTATATAAAGGAACCAAAATAAATGGTTTAAATTTTTGCACTCTTTTTATCAATATGGCTATTTTACGTTCAGGCATTGTTGCATTGAACACAAAAAGAAAAAAATTTAAACTTACCATCTAAAAATGAAAACTAAATAAACTAATTTATACCTAAACACATAAAATAGCTGAAATAATAGTCTACCTAAATATAAGACACAGTGTCTCAACCTCAATGCTAGAACTTAATGAAACCAAGTCGAGAGCAGTTATTTTTTGCGTACTAAGATTCCCGAAGACTAACGAACATTTTCCTCCGCCCCCCCCACATTTCTAACCTAAACGAATCAAGTACCTTCCTTTGTACCAACACCAGCCAGCGGAGGCGGATGTTTACTATCTAAGCCCAGTTTTTGTGACACTGTTTCGCTTGCCTATGAGAAAGTGGGATGGACTATTCCTTGCCCAGTTCCTGGAAAAATAAGGAGTACAAAAAAATAAAGTACCTTCTTTATCTGATAAGTATTTTTTTATGTGTGTTTACTGGAAACAAAGAAACAGACGTGCTGACAGAATACTATTCTATAATAATCATATATTGTATAGTACCTAGAAAAATTATTATCTCCACAAAAATCGAATGTACCGTACAGCCAGATCCAAAGTTGTGTTATATGTATTAGTTTTTAGTCCTTTCTATGACAGATTGACTGTAATATTAACTAACCTATCTAACCTCTTATTGGTAAGCAAATTGTAATATCAGATTGGTTTATAAGAAGTAGTAGTTTTCTGTAAGGTAATTCTATTACTTAAAAGTGGATAAAGAAAGAGTGAACTAAATTAATTATAGATTTGTAAACGAAAATGCCACGTACTGTACAATTGTCCATGGCTGAAAACTGGCTTGAGCAATTAGATATCAACTCTGACCAAGGTTTGACCTTGTAACTTATTCATAGTAATTGATAACATCAGTTTAACTGAAAACCAAATCTATCTCAAAATAAATGGGGATGCTAGTATCTAAAGTGCAAAATCGATTCTTGGTAAGAAACATGCATTCAATTCTGATTAATCTCTTGCTCTACTATTATTTCTTCGTGCTACTTTTGTGCTGGGCCCCACGAAATAATATGAACACTTAGGCAAAGATATTGGTTTTAGGTTATTAAGCATGGACTGACTATGTAAAGGAGACGAGGCTATTTCCTTCCATACTGGCTTGACAGTCGAGTTCTCGTCGCTTTACTTCAGCGCACATTTAACCTCACAGTTTTATAGCTCGAGGAAGACTATCCGCTCACTCGCTGACAACAGGCTGACTCAACATGACCGACAGCACACAACATCAGTGCGGAAGTTTCCGAGAACGACCGAAGAGCGGTGTACTCATAGTACAAGATAAACCTATTAAAATTGTTGAATGGATAGAATTTTCTTCCGATTATGTCCCTCTATGTAGGTTTTGTTAACTAGGTCAGTATTGGGGAGACATTTTTATGAGCGTGATGGCTGTCATTGACAGATTTGAGCAGGTATGGACAGGTCTGGACAAGTGCGCACAGATCTGCAATATTAAACTAAATAAGCTACAAATAACACTTATACTATTCCATGACTAAATATATATGTGTCTGAGAATAACTAATACAAGTAGCTAAATATAGTGCGGTCGTACCATATCTTGACTAAATACTCATCTAGAAATATCAAATATAAGTAACTACAAGTAGCACTGTCATTTCAAATTGCTCCTTTATCAATATCTTTCACAAGCAGGCTATATATAGGCAATGCTCCTAAATTAAAGTGGAGAGAGAATGGGAACCTATTTAGATAATGATAACCTTAAAACACCCAGCCGGTATTTAAACCTGGACTTCCTTGTTACCGGTAAAACTTACTAGATGAGCTTGTAGTTTAGTCTGAATGCATACAGATTCGTTTTGTTGTACATTACTATACCATAGCTTATATTATTGTGTTACTTATAAATTATAAAATTATGTATTGCTCTATTAAATAAGTAGCCTATATGATGCCTATTGTCTAGTTTAAACTTAACTTACACACTCGGTAGCAAAAAGGCTATCATTTCAGTTTAAATCTCACCTTGGTACGGCCACATTTTATGGTCACGTCTGGTCATATTTATTAACAATTTATTTATCAACATAATATGTTTTGTCAAACCATATTGTAGATTTTTTTTTACAATAAATAAAACCTTAATGTATACCCAAGCAAACACTAAGTACATTAATTAATTAAATATCTTAGAACAAGGCTACACTCGCTTCGGTGGCTGCATGATCTAAGGCAAA
The DNA here is from genome assembly GCA_902151425.1 of Timema shepardi. Classification (NCBI taxonomy): domain Eukaryota; kingdom Metazoa; phylum Arthropoda; class Insecta; order Phasmatodea; family Timematidae; genus Timema; species Timema shepardi. The sequence continues at coordinate 161,654 of CABFVX010000013.1, forward strand.
GCTCCCGCAATAAACTGGTCTGCCAATGATGGGCCTATTGGGGTTTGAATCTTTGCTGGGTGTACTGTGGTCTTCCACTCTACCTCCCCACCAATGTGGGTACATTTCCTCTAAATTTAACCTTCCAAATTCCTAGCATATTAGCGTTATCAGTAGCTACATAGACGTATAGCCCCAACAGGCAGTAAGGTGAGGCACTATAAAAATATATTATGACGTAGATGAGACGTTATACAATAAAATAAAAAGAAAGGATCTATATTATATTATTCCTACAGTAAACGTCATGCTCAAAGTTAAATAATAAAGAAAACCATTTCGTAGATCACATGGAACAATGCATTATTTAGTTCGCATCTTACAATAACCATCCAAACTATTTAAACATAATTTATCTATCATGTTAGCTTGTTTTGAAAAGTTTGGTGAAGGAAAGATTCCGTCCTTTGCTAATGATCTGATCTTCCCACTATCCTCTCCTCCCGCCCATCACTGTCAGTCAAAGCCCAATCAGCGGTAGCTATCTGTATACAATGTATGTATATGGTTCTCAACAGTACGGAAACTTGCCCCGTCGTGTAGTGGTCAGTGCACCTAGATACGAGCCTAATAATCATGGGTTTGATTCCTAGCTGGTAAATTAGATAATTTTTTTTCTAAACGGGAATGATTTCAGCGGTCACTAGGATTTGGTTAATTAGGCTTAAGCTAGGTTAAGACTCCCACCGGCTCCACAATTTCATAATTACTATCATCACATCATCTTAATGCGGGTATGACGTGTAGACAACCTCCTATGGTGTACCCTGGGCAACGTTCTGTGCCACCAGAACGGTTAATAGTATACACATAAGTCGACCGACCATGAATCTCATGTCCCTCCTGGTAATATATACCATACAATTAAATATATATATATATTTAAATATTTATCACCACGTCTTAATAACCGTTCGGGTTATACGCTTTAAGTACTAATTACTCTAATGGATTAGGAATTTGGAAGGTTGAATTAGAGGAAGTGAATCCGCATTTTGCGTGGAGGGAGAGTGGAAAACCATTTAGGAAAAACCACCCCCAATTCACCCGACCAAGATTCGAACCTCGATATCCCCGTCCTCAGCAGTCGAGCTCAACACGACAAGCGTGTTAGCCAACTACGCCACCGAGGCGGGTAAAAATATAAATAGTACGGTTAATTATAAACATATTGATTTACGTAAATGATATGGTTCTTTGGTCTGTTTGTATTTGAAATACGATGTTTATCATGAAATAGAAACTTTAAATTGACCAGTATTATTTTCGTCGTGACTAGTTATAACTTTTCACTCAACAAACAACGCTATTTTCTATAGCACCAGCTTTGTTTGTAAAAGATTGAGAAAATCTGCCCCCGTTTGATTTCATTAATTATAAATACAAATTACTATGCCATAAGCTATAGAATAAAAAGTAATTGAAATTTTTTCATGTCATTTTTATATACTACCTGCACACCCATTAAAAAAACTAGGCTCTATCCAAACTACTTAGCTATTGAATAAAGAGTTAGCATGATAAGCTTAATTTACTATTATAATCTGCTAAACAAAAAAAATATATAGCAATTTTGTTATATTTGTACTTAATTAATAGGTTTGATTTTTAGGAAGGTTCAATATTATAAAAACTAACATTGAAATTATATTATCACTCTTGCACAGCATTAAATAATAATTGCATGAAACCAAAGACCATTTGTATCATTTTGATGTATCAAGTAAATTACATTGTGTATTCCAGCTCATATTTAAATACTATATAATGCTGTATAGTTAGATACTAAAAACATTTTTAACTATTATTTTGAGCCAAGAAAATGTATGTTTGACCTTCGCTAGAAATATTGCAAGGGTAGAGTGGTCAAAGGAATACGTAGCAATGACTGGTCTTGTTTTGACCACTCACCCATGTAGCAGGAAAGGAAGGGTAGTGCAATGACCACAACCTTTATCTGGGTAATTAGTCACTACGTGACCACCAGCTTGCCTTTCTGCCTTCTGCAATAACTTCCCAAAAACTACCAAGCTTTCCTTTGACACAAACAAGGAATGTGGCCAAGCTAACTGAATACAATGAAGCTCTAATTTCTTACTAATTCATTTACCATTCCTATCTCCTGATTCCAATTAAAACGGGTAAACCGAAAAAAAAGTAACAAAATGGAATATATACTTTGATGTTTCTACTAAGGCTTGCTAACAGCTTTTAAAATAAATATATATATATATATATATATATATAGCTCAAATTGATTCCCCTTCCACCCTTTTACATAAAAAATATGTCATTTGATCAAAGTAAAACATAAAATCGGTTTTGATAAAGGAAGCTAAACTAGTGCACACAAAAAAATGTTTCAATTCAAGATACCAACAAATAACTATTACACACATCAGTAATTGTTTCCATTCTCATATTTAGATGTAATTTTTTTACAGGATTGAATGTATTTATAATATACTCATGTGAACGATAGTGTATCATTAATAATGATTGTTTTGCCCAATGCCATATCACAGTCAGTAGCGTGCTGACCCGCAGAGCCAAGGGTTTTGATTTCGATTGCCAGCATAGCCGGAAAAAAACTATAATCAATGAAATTAGGGTGTCCCCTTTTTCAGTAAATAAATTAACGTCCAGGAGCTAGGTGATGTGTCCGTCCTAGGTTAACATAGTCGAAACCGGTGTTTCTAAATCTGTAGTCCATGGAGTTGTGCCAGGTTTTCGACAGATGGGGCCACCGTAAAATGAATAGTACGACACAATCGTATTTTCTTTCTCTGATAGCTATTTGTAGTTTGAAACGAAGTTTTCCAAAATATGTTATCAGCTATCTAACTTCAAATGACATTTAATATACTATCGTGTAAACACTTCCCAGATATATATTTTAAACGAGATCGTTATGTCGATTTTCAAAAAGTACCAAACATTAAATTATTCTTTAATCGAGGGCTTCAATAGTAATATAAACAACACTCTGAGGACAGACATCATTTTTCTTGAGTTGTGGTGTACATAAAATATGCATCAAAGTCTCAATGTCGAATGTGTTCACATTACAATATTAATTATATTCATTTTTTATATTATTAGGTGTTCTGTCTTACAACAGGTCCATTCCTTTTACCAGGAATATTAGCTCGCCAATGCACCCTGCCCTCTCCCCCTCCTCCTCTAGCTCCAAGAAATTTCTTATTTTCTTCAAGTCGTTTAATATTTGAAACCTCCTTCTTCCTAAGTTTTTTTTCGCTCAAACTTTCCTACTATGGCGTTGTGTAGAAGACTGTTCCTCTTAAGGATATGTCTGATCCAGATTAATTTGTACCGAAGAATCACATCCAAAATGTTTCTCTTCTCACCCATTCTTCTTACGATTTGTTTATTTGTCACCCTGTCTGACCACATATGCTTCTCAAGCTTTCTCTAGCACCACATTTTAAATTGATCACAAGAATTTATTTTCCGTCTTCCTGAGAGTCCAAATTTTTGCTCCATATATGAAGTATTTCATAAGTTTCTTCCACAGTTCTAAACTCGACTTGTTTGTCAGAAGTAACTAACCTCTTCTTGTTGAAATAAATCATAAGTGTGCTTTATTGATTTGCTAACTCTGCTAAGTCAACTGACTTTTTTCCAAAATTACAGTACAATTTTCATAAGAATAGCTGGTATTTATTAATACAATTTTAGTGTTATTTTATTAATAATATTTATTAAAAGTGATAAATCATATATACATGACAGTAGATTTAGTGTCGTTTCTATTTTGTCAGCTTCCTATAAAACTGTAGATTTACTATAGTTTCTAGCTCTCAGTTTCCTATTAAATACTAGATTTAGTGTCGTTTCTATCAGTCAGCTTCCTATGAAAGTGTAGATTTAGTATAGCTTTTAGCTGTCAGCTTCCTATGAAATTGTAAATTTAGTATAGTTTCTAGCTGTCAGCTTCCCATGAAATTCCGTGTAGTTTCTAAGTGTCAGCTTCTTATGAAACAATATATTTAGTGTCGTTTCTTGCTGTCAGCTTCCTACTAAACAGTGAATTTATGGTCGTTTCTAAATGTTAGCTTACAATGAACCAGTTGATTTAGTGTTGTTTCTAGCTGTCAAATAAGGCTCTTCCTATTAAAATTGGACTCTAAAAGGCGTATATAACAAAAAGTTTTATAAATGTACTTTCTTTACTGCTTTATAAACACTTTCATTAGAAACTTTCCTGTTTCGCCAAGTGAGTAGTAGGTCGTATAATAAGGTTTGTGGTCCGCGCATTTAACTCTTATCAAATTATCCGTCAATGGGAAATAGTTTGAGAAATGCTAGTCTAGACTGAGAATGGTCGAAGCCACTCTTCGACATTCATGCAAGCATTGCTTAAATATAGTCTTGCATATTCTGTGAATTGAAAAATGACACTTGAGCACGGGAATATAATTTGGGACCTTTGGCTAACTACGTCAATGCTCTAACCATTGAACTAGCCAGGAATCGTCCTGTGCCCAGGATCATTCTTCATTCATATTTTAAGGCAGAGTCTGTTATGGACGCACGGAAATCGTCAGATACATATGTTTGATAAATTAAGATCACGAGATATCGAATAATGCAGCCACCTTTGACTGGGAATGGGTTTAAGGGTTCAAACGTACGATTTAAAGAATCTGATATCCATAACCATAATTATCAAATATAATCGATTTACTATTTAATCCATCAAGGTATTATATGCCTAGAAAGAAGAAATTTCAAGCCACAAAAAGCATAAATGATTGTAAAACAACACAATAGAAAATATATATTCAAAACAATATGATGTATTTAGTATTTGAGACAACAAAAATTAAAATGTATTGACTGGATTCATCTCTCGTGGTCCTGATTATGTATGGCATACCACTTGGGTTTTTTTGTGTAATTTTTTATTAGTGCGTCTTACTACCTGTTCAGCTTATGAGCATATTTAATAATTACCTTAATGGGGTAGAGATCAGGAGAAAAATATTAGAATAGGTAATCTGCCCGCATTTGCTTGGAAGGAGAAAGGCTAACATTTTAGTGAAAATCACCCTCAGTATACTCGACTGGGATCCAATCCCATATCTCCCCGTTATCAGCAGGCCAGTACAATACAAGGTTGACGCCTTCATTAAGCCACTGAAGTGGGTCATAACACTGTCTTAATTACCATCGGATTTTTTTTTACCTCCTCTTACTACTTGATTAATTGGTTTCCGCATCTAAACATACCAATGGGATAGGGATAAGAAATATATAATTTATAGAATATATACCCTTATTGTAGTAAAGGGAAGGTGGGACATGATCTTGGAAACTGTCCCTGTCAAACCGGGTTGGCGTAGATTCCATCACGAAGGTTTTATGATCCCAAGATCCCATGTAAATTCAACCCCGTAATTAGTAAAGGTGTTGTGTACTACTAAATAAATAAAGTTTAATTTTAAATCTTCTCAATTTTAATCCATCCAAACTCCATAGGTATACAACTTGTAATAACTTATTGGGTAATATATATATATTCCAATATTGATTAAGCTTATTTTAATAATATTTTTCTGTATCCTTAAAAAAAAGTCACAGGCGTATATATTAGATTTTACACATATTGTGAATAAGTGAATGGATTTTGAGGTGTAATTTGCTCCAGAAATAATTTCTACCAGTATTGACTTAGAAACGCCAATTTACATTGTAGTCCAGTAAAAATTGACCGGTATCTCAAATTAGATTTTGCCATTTGTCCAGATTGTAATCGAAAATTGTTAGGTAAAAGTTGTATTAGGCCTAAAAATGAGTAAAGACATTTTTACCCAATTTTCTTTGCACCATTGTTTTCTCCCGTCAAACGATGTAGGTACCTGGTTTTCGTATGAAGTAATAGATATTTAACTTCCTGGTGGCGAATGGATCGCACAATTCTGTGTAAACATTTTCAAAACATATATTTATCCAACTGCGATGTTACTTCAAGACATTTGGGATAAGTTTTCAATGTCCTCAGGGATTATAGATGCTCTAGGAAAACTATTGTGACAAAACAAGAATTGTTTCAACACTATGCCATTAAAACTATTATTTTTGTAGGTTTGACTTTTATACAGGGCCGTATAATTTGGTCTTGATAGTAAAATTATTTTAAATGTAACGAAATTGATATCATTGTAGTAAATGTTTAATTTGTCGTTATGTATTATATTACTACAAATGAGGATTAGGGTGGTGGGGGATCCAATGTATATAGTACCCTTGAAATGAAGCTATGAAATTTAAATTAGAGCTTATGATAACCCAAAACACCCAAAAATGAAACTGGATGGACTTTACCAAAACCGAAAACACCAGTTTATGATCCAAGCCCCAGCTTCTCCGTCAGTATTGAACCAGACTTGACCATACTGACGTTTAGTCATCATGCACACCACTGCGGGTAAAGAAATCTTAATTTATTGGCGCTAAACTAGGGCATCTATAATTAGGTAGCGCTACTGGATTATACTATTTTCTAGGTCATATGTAATATCTACGGGTTTGCAGAACCTCATGTCCAAGTAGACAAAGGTAATATTTCTTTCACATTGACTTGGACTCACACAATAACCTTCATATCTTTAATAATTTTGAAGATATTAGAGACCATCGATATAAAATATAAAGATCGATTTGAAATAATAATGAGTTATTTTTAGATATAAATTATTTTATAATATCTGCTAAACAGAATTTTAGCACAGACTAGTGATTAAATTACTTATATAAATTAATTTTTGATGCTTTATATTTAACCCTGACCTAGATACAATTTTTGGATAATTTAAAAATCAAAATTGGTGTTATGTGAGAAAATACCTTTTTATTATCTTCGACTTTGCTTCCCATTTCAGGCTTTACTTTGACTTAACATCGCATTAAAAATATACCTACGTGCACCCCTACTAATAATTTTATGGTTGAAAGTTAACATAACCTCTTTATCTGTATTAGTAGGGATGTGAAATGAATGTCAGCTTCATCTTGTTTGGTTTGCCGAGGGGGAGGTTGAGGTTAATCCTGGCTGTGTTTTTAAATTGTGTTTTTTCTTAAATGTTTGTTACACTCTATTAACAATAATTCGGGTACATTACTTCCAAGTTCCACCTTTCTCATCATCTAATAAATAATATAAATGCATATAACGCAGAGAGGCAGTAAGACATGGACAAAAATTAAAAACATCCACCTCAATATTTTACTTCTTTTTTTTTTGTATTACTACCTATGTTATTATTTACTATGCAAGTTTTAATTTGTGCTCATTTTAGTTTGCAGAGGTAAGAAAACCCTATTGTGAATAAGTATTTCCTCTTTTACCCTGCTGACCTTTGTTATTACATATTTGGAGTTCATTCTTTATTTCTCTCTACTTTAAAGTAAGTAAACGGTCCACATGTTAAACATTTGTACTGAATACAACGCAATTCGGACAAGAAAAGCACTTGAAATGTTTTATTCTTCATCACAAAACCAAGCTAATTATTAAAACACGTTAACGGTTCTATACGATATGACTCAAAATATAGAAGCAGAAAAAGCTAGCTAAAACACTCATGTAATACTTTGAATAATGGAGAAACGTTGAAAATCCTCAAATAAGACATGGAATATATTTCTTTCTCTACGCTGCCAGTGGAAAAATAAACAGTAATTCAACTTCTATATTCACTCCCCCCCCCC
>CABFVX010000013.1:169633-202595 GCA_902151425.1 Timema shepardi
CCCCCCACCAATTCCTTAACTCTATAATTCCACCACAATTTTATTTGTTTGGTTAATTATTTTATATATTTGGCAACAGTTTTGATTTTTATCTGACTTTCTGTGAAATTATGAGTTATATAAACAATATAACCAAATATATTAATGGAACAAATAAACCATTTTTTTGTTATTACTATTACTATCCTACTAAGATAGGAATATGAAATATTATCTGCATGATTTTATGGTTTTTTGTTTGTTTTTGTTTTATTTGTTAATCAATGATGCCAAACCACTCTATCGCTTTTTCTGAGATTTTGCATTTAAATAAATAACATGGACGTAACGTTAAAACATAGGCTAGTTAAAAGTTACGACTCCGGCTTGTTTCAAGACGGTGGCTACTGAGAACTATTTTTTTGCTTTCGTTGCATTTTGATTGTATCAAATTTTTAAGTTCCTATAGTATTAGGACGGACGTAGGATATATTTTCTCCTAATAGTTCCAATAAAGTTATAATTTTTCACAGATTCTGTCGAAAAAAGACGCGATCAATGGTGTTTTCTTCAATAAAAAGAAGATCTCATTTTATAGTCTAATTTAATCTTCAAATCAACTAGAAATTAAAAGATTAAAAATAAAGAATACATTTTAATCTTACATTATTATTTATTTTTTTTTGCTAGTTGACTCGTATTGACATTAGTAGGCAAATAATATTTCTTTAGAAATTCAAAATCACAAATAGGTAACTTTCCAAATCATTATTTGTTTTAATCTCGCATTTACATACATACATACATACATACATACATACATACATATTTATAGAAATAGATTACTTTTTCCATTAAAAGGTAGATTAAACTCCAACGTAACTAAGAAAATAAACATATAAATTAAATATTACTTATATTGGTGTGATAACAATATGACTTAAAGACTTAGAAGCTTGCAAAAAAACTTAGGGGTGATTAAAAATAAGAACCTCCAGCATATTATTATACTTTTAACAATATTGAGACTCTAACGCTTTGGGCCACTTGGCTGTTAGTGTAGGTTACTTAACAATACATAAATTTGATTTTTGCATTCCTATAACAGAAAACCAATATGTGTGAAATTTAACAATTATTTACCTTCAACCACTTTACTACTAATTCAGTAGTAGTAGTAGTAGTACTAGGTATGCCTTTACGCACCAGTAACATTACCCACGTTAGTAACCTATGTAGCCGTGGTATTTTTCTATGTTCGACTGTCCCTAAGCACTAGTGACGTCACGCGTCGTCTTCCTCCCAGTAGATCAAACACCTTTCCCCCCGTTTTACCCCCCAATACCCCTCACCAGTGGCATCATCCTACTTACCTTTCAGGGTTCTTTCTGGTGATTACACTGTTAGTTACTGACCCTATGCTGCAATCATAAATGTCACAAACCTGGTGACGTCCTAGACTATTTTGGACTTGGTTTATCCCGGTGACATAATCGTGTTTAATCCTGTACCTGCGGTAATAGACGCTAGTTCATTTTCACAAATGACCCCATTTGAATATTTGGTTCAAATCCGTGAGAGGACGAAGTTGTTTTCATCGGTTATGGCCTTAGCGTGCGTGCCTGATTAACACCTCTATCGATAGCGGTTTCCTATAGAATGAGAAAGACTTGGTCAGTCCTCCATGATTTACCCCTTTCCCAACCCTGATGATGCTAAACATTTCTTGAAGCTCCAGCAACATATTGGCTGCTTGACAAGTCGAAGAGCAATACGCCAAGGATGATAACACATACCTGGAGACAGATTGGTGGTACGACACGTCAAGGCAGGAATATACCAAGAGTAATGTCGATGCTCCAAGGACATTAGAATCTATTAGTCATACCCGGAATCGCATTGGCGGCCCGACTAGTTAATCCAGGATAGGCTAGAGAGTTATGGCGCACGACGGAATATGTACCCTGTGCACACCTGACAATACATCCTACTAAAAGAGATTTGTGTAGCATAGTGCTGCTAAAGGGCTCCCTAATCTGCATGGCAAATACTATTGCTAGAGAATAGCTAGATGGACGTCCAACCTGGCACTATTACAGCAGTATTTTTGGGGGAGAAATTGGTTTCCTGTGAATAAAGCATGGTGTGATAAACATAATTTCATTACGCATTTTCACACGAATGGTGCATATAATCCTTAAAAAGTGTTTCTACAATGTATTTTTTATGGTATATATTTAACTGTCTCTCGCTTACAATCCAAAATAAAACAATCCAAATCAATGACTGGACGGGTTTATAAGGTAGCACTGATAATATTTAAGATTATAATATGTATTTTCACCATTGACTGCTTGATATCGATGATATCCACGGTATCTGGTAGCGTGTCGCATATATCCACGACGAGTGTGTCGATTAAATCGTTGAAATATTTGTTGACGGGTATTGACCGTACATCCCTCTGTGCTTGGTCCTAGGTGCAAGATAGGTGGCCCGTTTGCGTCTGGCATCAGGTTTCTTACTGATGAAGAACATTAGTCATTGCATGTACGTTTCAGAGAGATTTCATGATTATCAGGTTTATCTCCTGAGGAACACGTGCTTTTTTTAAAAAAATCCTTTGATGTGGCTAACTTATATTGCCCAGTTCTGGATAATCTTTACGCTTAAACACCGTACAGTTTTCTTTAGATTTTATTTAGCTGGACAAAGGGTGTAAGTTTGTTCTTGACACTCATGCTGAGGATGACACGTTTGTATACAACATCGTCCAGTGGAAACAGAGTTGTGAACATATTGGTTAAGGAGAGCGGTTTTAATGGCTTTTCTTTGAAGGTGAATAAGTCTGCAGGTAGCTGTTGTCTTTCAATGATGTGTTACCGCTTTGACAACCGTCGGCAAACTGAATAAAATTATTGATGGTATAGCCATAGGGAAAGAAAGGGCACACACTGATAAGGCGCAGCATTTTAAATTGTGGCAGGATGCCGTTGTCTTGAATCATGAGTTGTAATACCTAAACCCCTTGGCGTCGTTGTTTTTATTTTGGTGGGTGAGAATAGAGCCAGGAAATTCTTCATTGGAATCTTATGGGTGCAGTAAAGAATGTAAATAAGACAATAGTAGCAGAATCCGAATATATGCCTTTAATATATACCGTGTTATGAGACTATCGGGAAAACTTTTGCGTATAAATGCAAAATGTGAATCTATACGCGGCAAATAACTATAATGGCCGAAGTAATCTCCTATGCCATTCTTGTTGAAATGTGCCTCGGGGTTTCTTGGTGTGTAGATAAGTATCGATGAAGAGGGATGTGGTGCATGCTATTATTGTTGGCAGAAAATCAGCATGTGAAACACCTGAATGTACTGAAAAGGAAGCACGACCAGGTTTTCAGTGCATGCTTTTTTTGGGGTGGGTGTCCAGCTTCACAGAGCCAGTTACCAAACGATTGCGGCCTAAAGTTAATTCGCTACAAAATGATTTGCAATGAATGTGGTGCTACACAATTTAAGGGTTTTCCAAGATGAACATTCCCTATCGTGAAGATCCTTGATTGGCATAGTATTGTATATAGCTAGACAACATATTTGACTTATTGACGTAGATGGTTTAATCAGGCAGAGTTGCACGGTAGATGAGGGATTTGAGTAGGCTGTAAGCCACATTACTACTCTCTCAAGGCATTAAATTCAGTGTATTGACAATAAAATTGACTAATTTATATAAACAGAGAAAAATTCCTCCTAGACGTAAGGGAATTTTAACATCTAACGGTGAAGTAATGTGCCACATACAGATTAAACACTGAGTTTTTTGACGATAAACTTTTTGTCGTCACTGATGTAGCTCTGGAAATTCAAAAAGACGCATATGAATTAAGTGACTGTCAAATTGGGTTGGACTTGCTTATATTAAAACCCAAAATCACACAAAACCTTTCTTCTGTCCTTGTAGAGTTTGATGATATTGACATATACACTGTTAAAGATAAAATTGACGGTTTCGGTAAGTGCGTGGGGTTTGGTCCACTTTAATTATCAAAGAGCCATGTCGTGTCAAATTACAATTCAATATCATGTAGGTGGACAGAATCTGTTTAAGATTGAAAACCATGAGATGATAACCCTTAGGGTAGGCTTTCTCTCTAATGTTACTACTCTGGTTCATGAAATTGATACCAGATCCAGAAACGTTTTTGTTTTTGAACATGACTTAATTGCCGTTTGTGAAATTTGGTTGCAAATATTTTGACGAAACTTGTTACCTATCCACGTATAGCAAAAATAACTAATAATGTGAATTAGTAAATGTAACGTTTTATTTGTGACATATTTGTTGAACGATGCATTTGTAATGAATTATATGATGTATTGTTTAGGTAACTACCCCGTGAATACACTGTCCAGTGATATCTTTGAAAGCCCGTAGAACTGGTGGGCGTTTTTAATTCCTCTAAGGTGATAGGACAATTTGCAAGAGCGATGATTAATGTTTGGCTTGGGCCAACAGGACAGACAGTGATAATTTGACACGCCACACAATAAGACCGGCCTTGACGATATGAGCTTAAAACTGTGTGATTTAATGTGCATGGATAGGACTGAACTCATATCTGGAACGGACAAAATTTATCCTGAATTTGGTAGCATTCTAAGTTATTTCTCTTAGTTAAACACTCCATCGTGTAAATACCTCTGAAAGATCCCCCATCTTAATTTTACACATAGACTAAGACAGGTTTCAAAACTCTTCTTGGTATTGCCAGCCTCTTCAAACATGTTGGGATTCCCTGCGTAACATGGGCCACAGGTCGGATGCGTTCTATTGCACGCTCTCTTGTAATTAACAACATCTCAATGTATGATCTGTACACATAAGAGTTGTTGGGCTATGAGACGTGTTTTTAATTTAAAAACACATCTACCAGTCTGAATAATAAATGCAATAAATTGTCAATAGGAGTGATTATATATGCATCAACAAAAGCGCCACTGAAAGGTTTCACTATTCAAGCCTTAAAATAAAGCATGGCCTGTGAAAGGTTGAGAAAAAATTTGGGATGTTAACGAAAAACGTCATAAGTGAATCATATTTGAGGGAATAAACTGGTTTATACTGAATATAAGTGTAGAAAAGACATTTAAACTACAAATATCTACTGCCTCTTCCTTCTAGGCGAGTGCTGGTCTAGGACTAAAATATTATGGGCTTGTCTTGCCATCCTCTATATGGCTACAGCTTTGGCTAGGACAGGATAAGGATTTCCAGACTCGCCTGTAGGATTACTTTCCACGAATTCTTGCAAAGTGTCTTCTTATGGTGGTCCCTGGGCAACATCCATGAGGTTTTCCTGGTAGATTTCTAAATCACTGTAGAGGTCGTATATGTGATTGTGACTGGGCAAAGGGGGCCTACCAGACTAGCCACACACAAAGGGGTAACAGCAGTTACCTTTGGGTAAATATGGTCAAGTCACATCCATGAGGTATCTGCTAGGCCACTTAGGCTGAAAGATGTGGCTCCTAAGGCAATGAGACTGTCTTCCTCCGAGGTCCCAAACGGGGCGGTTAGGTCAAAAGCCTTATATAGGATGATTTAGAACTGTTTCTTCATTTCAGAGTTTTGTTACACTACACATTGTCTTGAAAGTTACCCTACTTAGTTTTAATTATAACAGCGCCTTTTCAATCAATTTATTATCTCCCTATTTCCCTAGGCCATTTTTGCATTCCTTGGCCCTGTTTACAAACTTGGGCGTAGTGCCAATTTCTCATGACAACTTAACAATACTTTTCCCTATTTATGCAGAATACCTTTATATTGGTCAGCTTTTCACCTTTGAATGACGATTATCTGCATTCACGATGTTTATAGTGGCTTTGTAGCTCCTTTAAACGTCATAGTCTTGGCTAAAACGTGTTAATATTCCTAGATTTTAATTCCATTAAGATATGAATCTAGAGCTCACTGATCTGCTTCGTGCTTAATCATTGCATTTTTAACAGAATTTCCCCCAAATTCGTATGTATTAACATTTATTTTACTGTTTATATGTGAAAATTCCTCAACGGTTTCTCTCCAGTTGAGTCTAATTCTTGTAAATTCTTCCCTATATAATTGGATAGTATGCTTCTTCCTAAATATACTCAATAATCCTTTTTTTTTATTCAATGATATTTGCTTCTAATAAACTAGTAGGCACTATCATATATTATAAAGTCTAGTGCTTCCCCTCCTAAACGAAGTTTAGTCACTTATTAACGTTCACTGTTAATCCAAACTTAAATAGTTTATTCCTGTTATAATTTATAAAAATAGAACAAAAACATTCTCCCCGATTTACCGCACAGAAAAAACAGTTTTTTTTACAGGTTACAACAAATTTAATGTTGACTACAAAATTTGTTTAGTTATAGCGAAATCATTTTATATTCCCCATTATATTTTGGAAACATGTACAAAACTGTATTTTGTGCGTGAAACACTGGTATTAGATAGAACTACCTGATGTTCATTTAATAAAGTGGCTATATGTCAGTAATATTTACCTGGGATGTTCTATGGTATTCATTTCCTACCCTTAGATTTTCTAACTGACTAGCCATTCAGTCTAAAAGAAATTTGAAGGTCAAATTCCACCCCCATGACTTTAACTGAAATTTTAATAAACGTAACTGGTGCTTCTTACATTTTGTAGCCTTGTAGAACTCTTCCTCACTGATGCTGATGTAGTTGGATGTTATCACACCTTCTCTTCTCTCAGCACGTATATCTGGTTGCATACACATCACAGCGTCATTTGGATGTAATGTACGTTAGCAAACTAACCATTCATATTTGTTTCCAATTCTATCATGATCAAATCGATTCACTTTATTTCAGTACATAAAAAATACTAATTTTTACAAGCTTTCATCTAAATGTCAACAATTCCCCTTTTTTGAGATAAGTTACTACCGTTAAATCGTTTTTATGTCATCAATTGTCACTATTTCATCACCTAAAGACACTTAATTATCAATATGGGCAGTGTGAGTAATTGTAGTAGTGCAAAGTTATGGTATTTAATTGATTTTGAGTAGGTTTTTATTTTTAAAATGTGTATTAATTCGAAATGATAACATTTGAATATATTAATGTGATGGAAAATGTCTTACTTCATAAAAGGTAAACTTTAAAATCATCAAATTGTCAAAGTAAAATCTTTCTGTCAGCAACCCACATGTTAATTGTTCGTTTCCTGGTCAGAGTCCCCTTGAACTTTCCTTTCCCTCTCGTCCATCTATTGGCATAGTGATCCCAACATTCAATATGTTTTTAAGTCCATCTACACACTATTCTGAGAATAATCTTCGAGTAACCTTTCACAGCCTCCCCAGCAACTCAAAAATAGTGACTTAATAACTTTTAAAAGACAATAGGCATCTGGGACCATAGAGCTGGTCTATATAAGCCCCTCAATTCCAAAGATTCGACCAGTCAGAGATGTCCATTAGAATTCCTCTCATTTTCTTCTGTGGGCTACAAAACACAGTCGACATTACACAGCACCCGTTTGAAGAAGTGTGTTATTTGATGTCAGTTGTAATGTTTCTGTCATTATTTGGCTTACCTTGACATTTGTTTTGTTTTTCATAGTGAGTAAAAGATAATATAAGGATTACTAAACGCTTCCTCTTCGGGAAAAAACCTAAACTAAAAATGATCTTATTTTTCAAGAGCATAAGTAATGACGATGGGTCTCATACCTTATTCTTGTTTGTACAGCACTCTAGGGGTGAAATTAACACGCAATATGGTTAAGGACCGATTCGAAAGAAAAAAAAATTACCACCCTCCTCTCAGTGACACGAACCAAATAATTATTATTTAAATGGGGTAAAAATAAATAAGTCAAATACGGTAAAACAAATGGAGCATCGGTATCGCCAGAGTCGAGGCATCGACATAAATAAACACGCAATAAGCAAAGCGTTGTGATGACCTCACCGTGGGTGGAAAGGAGGCCGAGGGGGGAAATGTTTGATCTACTAGGTGGAATACGGCACGTGACGTCACTGAAGTGTAAGGGTAATCTAACAGGAAAAACACATCATTAGTGGAGGCATCTTGTGTGGGTGACATCGCTGGTGCGTAAGTAACACGTCCTACTTTCAATTAACTCAAAAACCAAGGAAAAAATCTTATAATTGATATAGTATAGATTTACGTTCCTGCACACATGCATTTTTTTATTTTTTCATTTATTTCCATCCTTACACCTAAGATGGCATGATTACTGCGACAAGCTAGGACCAATAAATATAGCAAGTTGAGACTTTGAATTGGCGTGCTTACTCATATGAACCCACGATGTTCTCCCTTCTTAGTTATTTTCCTTAACTATAATAAAAACTATAAATTATATATCTATTGGAAGTAGGTGACCTGGCATTCTAAGGGTAAGGTGTCAGATTTCTGTGCTGGGAGTCCGGGGTTCAATCCTTGGTCCCAGCACAGAGTCATCTGATTGCCAAACCCTTCCTTCACCTATGACAAGACGTGTATTAATCACAATAACCCTACCATTACACATTATCGTAACTGCATATAACCCTAAGGTGTGATAATAATAATGATAATAATAATAATCTATTAAACTAGGTTCTAGTGAACATACGACTACAAATAAATCCAAATTAATTTGTTCTGATCTATTTACATTTCAATGCGTTCTAAGCATGTGTTTATCATAAACCATCAACTTCTGTTTCAATGAGCCTAAAAACTAATACGTCAAAGAAAAAATGTAATTCTAACAATCAAACTCTTTGAAACCCATTCTTCATTGCTGTTTGAACGTAAGTCTTGAATCAACTGTTTCTCCAGCAGAGTCATTATATTGGTAGCACATGGATTGGGAAGGAGACTGCAACTGAACCCCAACTTAAGGGCTTAAGCTTCATACCATGGTAATATTAAGTAAAGACAGAAAAATGTATTCGCCGCATACTATAACATTTCCCAACAGTCATGTAGGAGTGTGGTAATAACCACTAATAAATAATTCCAACACGCTAGTTTAACTACTGGAGGCATGACGTTTGATGCAGAGAATCAAGTGTCACTCATTGAACTGCTATAATTCGTCAATGACAAAATCTTTTAAATTTTTAAGAACTTCTAGATATAGACTATGCAATTATAAAAAGAAAAATATCTCACCAGAGGACGACACTGATTAGCTTGTGAAAGGTGGTTCTAGCAGAGAAACAAAAGAGATTGAAGATATTTAAGATAAGGGTCATGAGAGGGTCCCGACAATGAAAGAGATTTTAAAGGGTGTCAAGAATGTTCTAAGGTTTATTGAATGTAGGTTATAGGCTACTGTGAATGTGCTAAATGTGATGAGTTTTTAAAGTCACCGGTGATTTTACAAAGCCACTGGCACACTTGGGTAATGTAAAAATGTATTTACTATTTCACATACTAGGTGAAATTTTACAAAATCACCGGTGAGCTTACAAAATTACTATCAAACACCAGTGAATGTTAATAAGTGACATCAAAATTAGGTTTGGTTAGGGTAGTTTAGGTAATTAAGGTTAGTTTAGAAAAACTTGGACTAATTTACCTTAGTTTAGGTTAATTTGGATTTATGTTCTATATTTTTATCCACATACACTAGATATTTTATAAAATCATCAGTAAATGTAGATAATGCAGTTCATAATTCATACTCTCACCAAACTGCATTGGGAAATTTATAAAATACCTGGTAAATTTGGACCAATCCTATTATTTGTTAAATAAACCACTGTTTTGAGTGAGTCTATATATTAACTAGTTAATTTACAAAATACCGAATTCGGCACATTCGCAGTGACATATATTCTATAATGTGAAATAAATTGTGGAAAAAGCACAGATTATTGAGAAGGATGCATAGAAAATATTCACTAAAAGTGTATACATTAATAATATAAGATAACCGACTCTTTAAATGATAATAGATTTAAATAGATTTTGTTTGTATTATTTTGTTTTGCTTGTACCTAAAATATTTGCATGGTAACAGAGGAATTAGAATCACTTAAAATGGATTTCCTTTAAAAACTTTATTTTTACTTCTCATAGAGGTATTAAAAATATTATTAAACCGTTTCTCTGGCTTCAGTTTAAGTGTTTTCTAGAGAATAATAACACACTGCGATATGATGACTGGTTTGAGCTTTATTACCTTCCTAAGTTAGGTGCTCTTAAAAGATAACATTGGAATGTACAAAGGTTTCTATATTTATATAAGAATGGATAAAATCTTTGATTGGGCTCACTTTTACAAACACATATAATATAAAAAAGTATTTTTGAAAAAGTACAAACCATTTCTAAATGTAATAACTATATAATGTTTATTTAAATTTGTGGCACCTACCTTAACGTCAGAAATGGTATCTGCGAGCTCTATTGCGTTATAGATTCGCATCTCACTAGGTCACCGTAGACGAGGATATCTTGTTAGTAATTTCAGCCGGGAGCTATGAACGTTCGCTCTCTTTTTATATTCACCAATAAATGCTCGGATCTTTACAGAACTACCTTCTCAATTCTTACGATTAAATACTTATTCTGAAATAATTATTCTCATCCTCGAAATAATAATTTTAAAAATATATATATTCAAAACGAGCGAATTTTGACGGATATAGAAAATTTCTCCGACCACCTCTGTGGTCTAGTGGCCCGGGTTCCTAGCTACCGTTTCAGAGGTCCAGATATTCAATCCACTGCGCTTCCAAAACTTATCAGTCAGACAGTTGGTCTGGAAAGGGCTCAAACTACGTCTCGTGAGGACAATGAGTTGATACTTGATTAAACAAGTAGCATAAACGGTTTATAAAACTGAGATTACCGGCCGGAAGGCTCGTTTTGCTGACCACACGACACCCTCAATCCGAAAATGTTAACTCTAACATCGTAAACGGTGGCGGCAGTTCGGTCAGTATATCTTGCTTTCGGGCTCACACAAAGTAGGTTTCTTATATAGAATATATTCATGTTTTAAATTGAATTTCAAAAATTACTTCGTTATTATATAAAAAAAACTTATATGAGATAAGTAAATATTGACAACAGTAAAAGAAGTGTTAAGAATATAATAATTATTTCCTAGCAAAGGAAGTATAACATTAAATAAGATAAGTTCAACTAAAATTAGTAAAAAATCAGCTGAAGTGATTGTTTTTGATTGCCAAATCAGACATTTTCAGGTAGATTCAAAACAATTTTTACTGAGTATAAATCTGTTGTTAAAGTGTAGAACGATGAATTATGTCGTTACATTTTCAAGTGTAAGTAGCTGAACGCATAATGCAATATTTTGATATTCATGAATAACAAAATCTTTTGATTTTTCTATGTTGGACGCACATATCTCAAAGATGAGAAGTTTAGGTATCAAAGCTAGCTTGTTTGTCACAAAATTTAGGTCAAAATATGTATCCAAACACAAAGACATGGTAAACATGTCAAATATGTATAAAACAATTACAAAGTATTTTATATACCCCTGTTAAACATTAACACTGAACAGAATAATTATTATTCTTTTTAACAAGGATATGAGAGTAAAAATAAGTCGTTGAATCACATATATATATATATATCATATTTAACAATATATAATATATTTTATGATTTGTTGTTTAAAACACGATATTTATATGGATTTCGTCAATATTTTGTACAATAAGTATTATAAGTTACCAGAAAGAAATATCATAGGATCAAGAAATCTAACATATTCTAAGTTGTGTTGATTTAAACAAAATCTAAATAATTAAAGTTGAGTTATTTAAAATTAATATGAACAAACTTTTTTCACCAACCCGTCTTATATAACAATGTATAACAAAACCCATTGGGTAGGGATATTTTATATTAAGATAACCTAAGAATCTCTCACTTTGAACACACCAATGTAATGTATCAAGCTAACAAAGTATATTCTACCGTGAACATTTCCATGTGATCTATCAAGAAAGAAAAAGAAACTCCTACTTTGACATTCCAATGTAAACTTTCAATATAACAAAGAATCTTCTACTTTGAATACCATCGATTATTATATCAAGAAAACAAAGAATCTCTCATTTTGAACATCCTAATATAATCAATCAAGATAACAAAGAATATTTCACTTTGAACATCCCAATACTATTTATCAAGATAACAAAGAATCTTCTAATTTGAATACCTTGTGTGATCTATCAATAAAACAAAGAATATATCACTTGGAACATCCCAATTTGATCTATCAAGATAACAAATCTTCTATTTTGAACTCTCTTGGGTGATCGATCAAGAAAACAAAGAATATATCACTTTGAACATCCCAATGTAATCTATCAAGATAACAACTCTTCTATTTTGAACATTTTCGTGTGATCGATGAAGAAAACAAAGAAGCTCTCACTTTGAACACCCCAGTGTTATATATAAGCGAACCAAAGAATATCCTACTTCGAACACCCTTGTGTGATCTATCAAGCTATAAAATAATCTTTATTCTATCCTCTCCGGAAGCCTGGCTCCAAAGTGACCTTTCCCGCCCTAGGTCCATCACCATCGAACCATGCCAAGGGGGATTGAGGGTAAATAGAAACGGATGGTGGAGTAGGATAAAGGGTAGGTTTAAGGTGTGACTGGGAGAATGGAAGAAGAAGGGTAACCTAAAGGATCCTTATCGAAAGTAGGGTCAGATCAGTAGAGTCCTTAAAAGGATTGACATCACCCCCACACCTTCTCGGTAGACCTTATTTTTATTAAATGAGCCAAAACCAATCATTTATTTTCATTCTTTGTTTGTATAAATGTCACGAAGGCGAGTACAATAGGGCACCACTTTTATTTCATTGTGTGTCCAGCCCCGCTTCAAGAGAGGGTTAAAATAATGTATTATGTTCGGAGTTGAGCTCCAAGATGGACGTTGTCGTTATCGCTCTTGACAATTATTCGGGATGTAAGTGTTCAACTCCCGGAGTTCCAGGACTTTTTCTAACAGTGTTAGTTCTATAATATTGACACGTAAATGTTTGTAAAGATTATTTGAATTTCCCTTTTTATAGTTTCCTTTTGTTTAACATGGCATTCATCACAAAGAGTTTCAGCACTATTAAATAAACCATTATAAATTATTTAAGCTCCGAGTGGTTTTTTTAGTACCGCGTCATACTACGTGTTTGGGTTAGAGGTCAATATGCTAACTGCACTAAGAGTCTTAGGGATAAGGAAAGTTGTATTTGGAGGAAATGTGCCAACATTTGCGTGGAGGAAGCGTGGAAAACCATTTTGGAAAACCACCTTCAATACACCCGACCTATACTCGAGCCTTGATCTCTCCGTTATTAGTAGTCTAGTCTACTGCAAGAGTAGCGCCTCAGACCATGCGGCCACCGAAGTGGGTCTCTGAGTGTAACCTTTCTCATATTTACACTGATGAACTAGCGATGAAGAAATATACTCTGATTTTTGTGGAGGGAGAGAAAAGTACACCTCAACACACCAAACCGGAAATTGAACCACAATTTCCTCCTTAAAACTAAACGAGATTAAACGAGGTTGACGCCTTTGTCTGCATGACTTATTGGATTTTCTTATTAGTCAAGTATCTCTTATTTAATCTTAATTTGTGAATTAGTTTGTATTATGAATTTAACTCAGTAAAAGACCCTCTTCGGTGGCTTAGTTATCTAACGCACTAGTTTCGTGTTAAGCTAGACTGACGAGGACGGGGAGATCGAGGTTTGGATCTCACTCGAGAGAACTGGGGTGATTTTTCCTAAATGGTTTTCCACTCTCCCTCCACGCAAGTTCAAGCTCACTTGTTCTATAGTTAACCTTCCAAATTCCTAGCCCATTAGTGTAATTAATACTTAAGCGTATAACCCTAACGGTTAGTTAGACTAGGTGCTAAAGTATTATTTAGTTAAAAGTGAAGCAGTTTAACCTAACTTATTAGATTACACATTATGTAATTCGCAAGACTAGCTTGAAGATTATTTAGTACGCCTCAAGTGTGGCGCTACACTAAATACAAGATGACACCTACCTAAACTCAAATGGAATGGGTCATTCTCGCATAGGAAACTGGCCCATTCCATTCTGGCTTAGGTAGGTGTCATCTTGTATTTAGTGTAGCGCCGAACTTGAGGCGTGCTAAATTTGACTATGTATTATTGTTATTATTATTAGCACCGCGTCTCACTACCCGTTCGGGTTATACGCACTTACGCTAATGTGTAATGGTAGGGTGATTGTGAGATGAAATGGAGGACCTAGAGTTTAACGTGGAATCCGAACCACGGTGGAGACCTGGCATTCCTCACATTCACAAGATGTCTTGTCAGAGGTGAAGGAAGGGTTTGGTAATCAGATAAATCTTTGCCGGGACCGAGGATTGAACCCCGGCCGCCAGCATTGAAGTCTGACACCTTACCCCTAGACCACCAGGTCACCTACAAATTTGACTATGAAACTGGCCCTAAATGATAGCGAGGACCTGCGCAAGTGCCCATTTGAACTAATTCAAAATATATCTTGATTCAGTTCAAAATACCTAGACTAGTAGCTTTGAAACTGTAGTGCGTAGATCTCTTCACAAACGGGATCACGTGGAAAAAATAAACATTATTTTAAAGAGCCTAAGCGCACCAGATTGACAGAATAAGAACACAAAGCCAACCTATAGGTATAATGATTGGTAAATGTACAGTACATAAGAAACAAATTATAAAAAAGGTTGTATTTTAATATTTTATAAGCTTTCATTAACGACGTTGCCTGATTGGATATTTCAAAGCTTTTTTGCGAAGTGGGTTGCATCGTAGCTTGACGCAACTAAGCAGTCTAAGCACTATCAAACTAAGAAGCCAATGTACGATATTGAAAGAGAGGGAAGTAAATTAGCAGGTCATTCTGTGGACTGTGGACGCTTTTGTCTACCAGCTAATAAAACCTCCCCTTTTCCACTGATGAGTCTACACACACACTATACTAGTCATTCCTTGTAAACATTGACTTGCATTTTGAAATTATATCTCCCTTGTTTCATATTACAGATTGACATAGACTACCACGGAGTTTTTTAATCTACTTCCTGGCAGGAAATCTCGTACAGGACATTTTAGTAACAGGCCAAATAACCTAAGTTGTAGAGAATTTTTAAAAACATACGTTTACAAAAAAATATTAAGTCCAGATAAAAATAATAATTTGGTGAAAATAAGACTATGTTTAGAATTATTTAAGAATATATGGTGGGTTTTTTTCGATGTTGTATGTCTTAAACTTGGTAAATAAAACGTAAATTCAATAAAATGGGAAATCCTATTTTGAACTTCTGTGACTTCACAGGTAGGCAGCGTTCTTAATAAAATTTCCTGTTTCGGCAAGGGGACAGGTAGGTAGTTTAATAAGATGTTTGATCCGCATTAGCATCGAACGCCTATAAATTGGTCCAATACTGGCAAGGTTTGGTAAACTCTGACCTAGCGTATAGGGATGATTTTGTTCGACCTTTTTCACGAGTTCAAGATTTATAATCCGAGCATTAGTAAATAACAGTGAAATCATTTTTTTTATAACACGGTTTCATTTCTATGAAAGGCTCATAAATGTATTATATTTTTGTTTGTAGATAACCTATTCCTTTGATCACCTATTATTATTTAATACTTGCTATTATGTTTTAAGTAATTAGTTATCTTAAATGTTTTGAAAAAAAAAAGTAATTTAGCATCATTGCCCAAAATAAAAGCAATATAAATAGTATATATTGTTAAATTCTTTTATTGAAATTTGTTTTACGTGGTGCTGTTACGTTGTACACGGAAAGTCTAATAACAAGAAAACTGTGAATAAAATAATTGTATTGGTTTATATTTTTTAATGTATGATGTTCTATTTGCGCGGTTTTTACTATCCGTTTGGACAATACATATATAATTATACGGTTGGATTGGACATGAGAGGTTGTAACAAATGCACTCACATTTTTGTAGAAGGGATATGGCAAAACAATGGGAGAAAATTATTCTTAGTGCATCCAGTAAAGATTTTATCCTCGACTCTCACGTCACTGGTAAACAACAAGATGAGATTTACGTTTAATCCACAGGTGGGATATTAAGATAATTTTAACACATATAAGTGGATTGCAAATCCAATATAATAATTGGTATATTCTCCAGATGCAGTTATAGGCTCTATAAAATATAGAAAATGGCTTTGGCTCTGAAGCTGTCTATCATCAAAGTGTAACTACAAAGCTATGTAAGTGCTGTATAGGCCTAGGCCTGTATACAATCAATTTATTTATTTTTATTTACTTGAGGTATTTAACGTACGCTTTAAGAACCAGCTGTTTACATCTGCACACAAGAATCTCTATGAGTGAGAGCCAAAGGGCTGCTAATTTTGTCAGGATGGATATTTTCAAATAACTTTCAGGTTTCTTTTGCATGCCACAATCGACATGAGAGTGACAACTTCACTTCCCCTCCGAAGGGGTTATGCTACTGATTTTTATCGCTCAAGATAAATTTGTCAACCCCTTCTGGGTGTAAGACCATGAATATCGGGTTTTGAGGTGAGCCCTTTACTCCAATAACACCTAGATCAACTATTAAATCAAATCCTGCACGTTTGAAAACTTTGGAGGAGGACCTGTCTTGTATAGTAGAACTGAGAATTGAGAAGAGAAGAAATTCTGACAAATTGAGTCCAAGGCTTTACCTGAATTAGAGGTCACTTGACTTAAACATCAAGCTCACAATACAATAGATTACAAGTCTCGAAACTCATCAGGGTGTATGTATGATATTCTGTTTTCTAAATGTGGCTAATCACTACAATTTTCTAATATACGCTAATCCGAATATAATTATCCTACTTCCCTTTCTTCATTCCTACCGCTTCAATTAATCGGGTGACCTGGTGGTCGAGGGGTAAGGTGTCAGACTTCTGTGCTAGCGGCCGGGGTTCGATCCTCGGTCGCGGCAAAGATTTATCTGATTACCAAACCCTTCCTTCACCTCTGACAAGACATCTTGTGAATAGACAAGACATCTTGTGAATGTGAGGAATGCCAGGCCTCCACCGTGGTTCGGATTCCACGTTTAACTGTAGGTCCTTCATTTCATCTGACAATCACCCTACCATTACACATTAGCGTAAGTGTGGATAACCCGAACGGTTAGTAAGACGCGGTGCTAATAATATTAATGATAACAATTAATATATGTATTTAACATATCTCATTAAGTTAAAAAAAAATCTTTTCTTACGAGTATTAGATCTGAATTTATTTTAATGGTTAATTTTGAATGGGTGCATGAAGGTTAAAATGTTGAATGGCAACAAAGATTTTGATGAATAATATTTTGCCAGGGGAAAGGTTTGTATTAGGGAGGTTATACAAAAATGAAAATACTTGTTCGGGAAAGGGGTGTTACGTGATATTATAGTCAGGTCTACAGTCTTGAGAGTGGTCTGTGGAATGATTCAAGGGGGTTCACACAGCCTCAGATCTCCCATGTCTAACCAGCGTGCAATGAATTGTATTTCTACTTTTGTTTTTCTGCAATTACTCGTTCCTCAACTACTCTCTACAGGAAGGGGTGAACACTGAATATCAAATAATATTTCTGCATTCAGAGCTTGAATTTAAATAATTCGTGTTGTACATATTTCTTAGATTCCCCACAAGGCTCAGTAGAAGGAGTATCGATTTGTAAATTCAGGAAAACGGTTTCAGTCTAGGAGAACCGCCATCAGTATAGACATCATTTAGTCTGTTGATACGTCCAAACCAGCTGTACCAAGCCCGGCCATTCCTAAATATTTTGACTTGAATGGGGTTGAATTTCCTCTAAATTAGGCCATTCCAAATCCTACCCCATAGCTTAGTTGTTTTCCCCTCTCACTCCATGCAAATACGGGTACACCTCTTAATTAAACCTATATAATCCCTAACACATAAGTATAATTAGTATATAAGCAAATGAACCAAACCTATAGCAAGAGGCATTGCCATCAAATTATGTATATATCTATCCTGTATGTATATATATTTTTTTTTTTTACTACATTAATAAGGTAGTAATACATAAGGTTAATATGAGAGTAAATATAGAATTAAATACGCAGAGGAAAAGAGAAATCATTTTATTTAAGTTCACACTCAGTACACCCAACTGATGTTCAAACCCATACTATTCCACCATCTACAACCCAGACTAGCAAAGTTTGTATGTAGATAGAATGACAACTATATACTATGTATACAGGATGTGTAAACTTCAAGATAGTGATATTCGCAAAGTGAAACAGCATACTGGTTGTAGAATCATCGATGTTTTCATGTTGTGGCTTATAAAATATAGATAACATAGTGAGCCATAGTGATTCATTTTGAGCACTTAAAATAATCAAGGTCAACACACTCCTGTAAGGTGAAAAAGAATCAATATTTACCTGTGAGTGTTGTGATTTTCGTTACCTTACTTAAAATAAATTGTGTGTATCCCTATTCCATTTAACAATGTGACTTATCTCAAGAACTAGCAATCATTCTACAACTTTCAACGCTTTATGCTCGTGTGCTTTACGTGTTTTATTATTAATTTCCGAACCAGTATTTCACAAAACTGTATCCGGCCCCGTCAGTGAACTTGGTTACGAACGCAGGGGTCTCGGGTTCGATTCTATATTGGTAATGTGTGTGTTTTTCTCATAAGGGGAATTATCCCGATGACTGCCAGGCACTAGTAAATACGAGTTGAGTTAGGTTTAAGACTCTCATTGGTTCACACCCTCATATTCACAATCATTAAATCATCTAATTGCAGGTGCGTGTAAACAACCCCCATAGGTGTACCCCTTGAAATGCTCTGTGCCACCAGAGCGGCAAATAATTTACACACAGACAACCGATAAAGATGTAATGTCTCTCCCGTTCATTAAAGTCATACTCTAAAATAAAGATCACAAATATGTAGGACTACATATAGTTATGCAGTGTATATGAGTTACCGTGATTTTACCTTTAATATATTTTCAGTGTTAGAGAGAATGGAGCGCACTAACCCATTTTTAAACTGACACTATAATCGCTTTATCAATTAAACAAATTTTGAAAATTCCATCTCTTTAATAAATGTATGTATTTCA
This sequence comes from Timema shepardi, assembly GCA_902151425.1. Taxonomy (NCBI): domain Eukaryota; kingdom Metazoa; phylum Arthropoda; class Insecta; order Phasmatodea; family Timematidae; genus Timema; species Timema shepardi. The sequence goes on from CABFVX010000013.1 coordinate 188,832, forward strand.
TAGTTAAAGATTATAAAAACTAGATAATTGTTTAATATATTATTGATATATACTATTATTAATCAAATTGAAAAGCTTCTTCCGGAATAGCAATAATTCAAAAAGTATTTATTTTTCATTAAAATAAATTTATACACCCAATACAGAAAACATTATTGTTTATTAACGATATAATTGTAAACTGGGCATAAAATAATTGTCAATATAGTGACATTACGTTTTATTGTTATAATTACAAATAAAGGAATTGTAACTAGTTTATTTCCATACAATCACGATGTATATTGCTGTATTGTCAATATAAGAGTATAGACATTACGTTTTATTGTAAGAATTAAAATGAAGTGATTGTAACTAATGTATTGCCATAAAATATTGATGTATAATGTTGTTTTGTCTATATAGGTGCATTATATTTTATTGTTAGGACTACAATAAAGGAATTGTAGCTAGTGTATTGCGGTAAAAGCACGAAGTTCATTGCTGTATTGTAAATACAGCCACATTAAATTTTATTATTAGGACTAAAATGCAGGAATTGTAGTTAATATATTGCCATAAAAGCACCATGTATATTGTTGTATTGTCAATATAGTGACACTACGTTTTATTGTTAGAACTAGATTGAAAGAATTGTAGGCAGTGTATTTCCATACGATGTATATATCTGTATTTTATAATGTATTTATAACGCATTTCATCATTCTCCATTAATCCTGACATAGCTCATAGTTGATTAGGTTCATACATCATACCTATAACACATTTTTTCATCCTTAAACAGTAATGCCATACTTCATATTTGTTATAAAAAAGCTTCATACCTAATATATATGATCATAGTTCATTTATCAGGTTCATAAATCATTGTTTATCATAAAATTCATCATATCCTTGATGATAATTAATTAATATGTTTCATGAATCACACTCTTAAGATAATTTATCTACATTAATCGATTATTGTCATAAGTCATACTCACAAGACATTTGATCAACATTTATTGATTAGAGTCATACATCATACTTGAAGAGAAATAATCCATCTACATTGATCAAGCTATATTTTATAGTTAATAAGAGTCACGTCTAGTATTAATGGCACATTTTATTAACCTTTTTTTACTATTGTCGTGCATCATATCTTATCATATATCAGATTCTTACTTCATAAACCATAGAGTCATCTATCATAATTATAACACATTTTAGAATAATTAATTTATAATAATTGTTAGAGTCATAATTATTACTTAGCAGACACTATGATCATATTTGATTGATGAAAGTCATGCATAATATTTTATCATACGAGACATTATACCTTTATTTCATTTGATCACCATTCATTGATCAGAACCATGTATCATACTTATACGGTATATGGTCATCCTTCATTGGTCAGAGTCATGACTGAAACTTACATGTTACCTGATCAGAACCATGCATCACACCTAAATGGCAGATGATTATCCTTCATTGATAAGATTCACGACTGATACTTTCACGATGCTCCTACTTGACCACTGTTCATTGAGCTGAGACAGAACCAGTGAGAAAAGTTCATATATCATTGCCATGCTTATTACTTACAAGATGCTTGATCAAGGTCAAAGCTATGATCAATGGCTTTTATCAGTAGTGTCTGATACTTGCTTGGAATATACTTGAATACAATTAACTGATCTGAGTCATGTATCAATCCGTTCACCCCTTAATGTCACAAACCAACCTTGTTTGATAACATTATTGCCATCTTATAATAAAAAAGAAGTGTTTATCTATGGGTGTGTTTGATTTTTGTGTGCGAGGACCAGCCAAATCTACGGCACGCATATATCTGAAATTTTTAACATAGTTGGACGGAAGAGGCTCCGAATGTACCTCAAAGCCGGATTTTTAAATTTTTAAGTAGATTTTTAATTAGGCTATTTTTAACAAATTTTTGAAGAAAATATTACTAATCTTATACATAATTCTCATGGCAATTCGGGCACCAAGGATGGGGTATGGCCTTATATAATTATTATATCACAGTGGATCACGGGCAAATCCATGCGGGATTGCTAGAATTTTATAAGCTGCATTTTAATGGAAGGTACGTTTACTACATTTAAGTGTAAGCTTTTCGTGTTTTTTTTAATGATAAATATTACATTTATTTTTACTTGATCATCACTCATTGACCAGAACCAAGCATTGTATGATGATTGTTTAAGCTTAATACTATAAGCTATCACTACAAAACTAGTTAGTTTTATCATGGTTAACTGCATATTGCAAATTTAAATTTATAAATCAGTATGAACACAGCATTTAACAAAAAAATTAATATTTATTTAGGTAAAGAAAAATCGGAAACAGTAAACTTGACACAAAACTACTGTTCTATAATTGTAATAGCTAAAATTCAACATAAACATATACATGCTGTAGTGAAAAACTCTACAAATTTGGAAAATTAATAAATTATAAATTCAAAAGAATATTATGAGTTTAGAAACCATGATTTAAAAAAAATCACTAATGTGACTAATTTCAACAACTTCACAAAACTTGAGTCTCCCGCTTTGTCAAATCCAAGCTGGTTTCTACCTGACCCAAATTATTATTTTCTCAAACCTGAGGAGCTGAGTCAACCAACAATACAGGATATAGGCACCACGCGTTGATATATGTAGTCGTGATAGTGGCGGAATTTTTCTTTTTCTTTTAGCGCTTCATTTTATTACCTGTTCGTGGTATACACTCATGTACTAATTACGCTAATGGGTTAAGGGATTAGGAAGGGTATATTTCCATTAAGTCTACCCGCAATTGAGGGGAGGGAGAGTAGAAAATTGTTTTGGAAAAATCACCTTTGGTACATCTGACCAAGATAAGTACCTCAATCTCCTCGTCATCAATGGTTTAGTCATCTGTGAGAGTAGAGACAGTTCCTTAGACTATGCGACCACTTAAGCAGGTGGCAGAAATTTGAACCGCTTATTAATATTATTGTTGAAACACAACCAATCATATAATGATGCTCCAAAAATGTTTAAACTTCATTTAAATGCCAATTTAGATACAACCAATCAAGTAAAAATCTTCACAAATAAGTGACCAGTAATTCATTTAATAATTTTTTTAGTTCTTTAACAAAAAATAAATAATATTTATTCAAACATCTAGGTTATAATTTAAAATTATTTTAGCTGTAGCTAACGTTAGCATCGAAAGAAAATCTAGTTTACCAACACGAAAAACATAACTATTTCTTCATCTTCTATACATTGAAAAGTAATAATTGAATAGTTAAAAGTATTTTTTTTTCATTTCTGGCCTCAAAGATATTCATTCAAATTGTGTTTCATCAACAAATAATTATCATGGACCCCATTGAAATACCTGTAACATGCACAGTGTTTACTGGAGGGAAGAGAAGCTTTCAAGTGAGGGCGTGGCACTACAACGTGGTGTTAGCACAACTTACTTTTTTAAGGTGATTCATGAATGCTATGCTGGTACAAATATGAAAAAAAAGGAAAGTTATTCTTGTGGCACGAACTTAACAGTAAATATAGGGAAGGGTCACAGCATTTGGTGTTGTAGTTACTTGAAATTATCATCTTGCTACTTGAAGTTAGCAGCACCCGAAGTTTTCTGGTGTTATGCAATAAATATTTGCATGGATTTGTAAATATGTACTATTAGTGTTGCTTCCAGCTTCATGGAAAACTATCTATCTACCATTAAAGGCAAGAGCATATACCATTATGGCATTATTCATATAATCTCTACCATAGTGTAATACATCATTATAAGCTTGTTGCCTTACAGGATAAACGGAGTGGACTTTAAAGGCTTTGTGGTTTTTTAATAGTAGTAGGCGAGACATAGTTGTGACTTTAGGCTTTATGAAGACATGTTTTTAACATGCAAGATTGTAAAAGAAAGGGTACTAGAGAGAGAGAGTGGGGGAGTTAATGATATCTATTGTGCCACTAATCTATTAGTTTACCTATAAAATAAATATTACATTTACTAATAAATTTGATTTTTTATTTAATTTTCAATGCTTACAATCCTGTGCTCTTCAAGACCAGGCACCCGCCTCGGTGGCGTAGTTGGCCAACGCGCTAGTCTTGTTGAGCTTTACTGCCGAGGACGCGGAGATCGAGGTTCGAATCTCGGTCGGGTGAACTGGGAGTGGCTTTCCCTAAATGGTTTTCAACTCTCCCTCCACGAAAATGCGGGTTCACTTCCTCCAATTCAACCTTCCCAATTCCTAATCCATCAGCGCAATTATTATTTAAAGTGTATAACCCGAACGGGTAGTAAGACGCGTTGCTAAATAATATTAATAAATTCAAGACTAGGCAGTGTGTAAATTTATCATCATATTATGCAGATTTAAAGCGCCACCAAATATAAATGGGAGGTTCTATTGGTACAGAGTATAAAAAAATATTTCACTTTAATTATTCTTATGATTTTTCTTACTAAATATTCTTTGGTAAAACCAAAAGAAAAAGTATTTGAAAAGACAATTTTTTTCACGTTTTACTAAGTTATAATATGTTTTAATTTTATTTTAAACCTTGTGTATAATATATAGCTTTCAGACTTTGTAAGTATTGTTTCTTCTTGCTATTACTCTAGCCAACATAAAATGATTGGCTTTCCCACACAATTGGAATGAGACTTATGACCTTATATATTTTGAAACACATAACAGAGAAATGCAATGCTATTTTTAATTTATTTTTTTAATTTAGCAATTGATTTAATTTTTAGTCTATGTTACATGGATGTATCTGTGAATGTTATATAAAATAGAATGATTATGTCTTATAAATAACTATGTTCAATTTTAAACTAAAAACTGGTAGCTACGCTGGGTATAAAAATAACAGCTCCAACGGGGAAACTAATTGGTTGGAAAGAGATTGTAAGTGCTCATAAGAGCCATTACAGGAATTTAAGATTGGAACGGCCCTAAGCGATTTACAGTAGCTTTGAATCGATTGGTCATTAAGGCCTAGCAGGATTCAAGATCTCAAGAGGTGATTTATGTTTGTAAACTCAACATTTTTCACACAGTCTAAGTATATCAAATAAATTAACTTTAAAAATTAAAAAGTACGTATTTTGTCCTTTATCTTTATTCCTGTATAGGTTATCAACATATTTACAGTAATGCGGTGGAAATGTAATTGCATTTGTTTAAACGGATAGTAAGAAAAAATATATATAAAAACACCTCACCACAGCCAGCAAAGATTTGAACACTGACCTTGTCACTGGCAAGACAAAGAAGACTAAATTTACACACTTAAATGGGTTGGGTTATAGAGTAATATATTTTGCTGAGTGATCATATGATCGTCATGGTTTTGTGCTAAGCATCTTACTCCTCTTTCTATATATAGGCATTTAACTACATTAATGATTCGATGTATGGATGTTTTTGAAGCAAAGGGAAAATGCAAGGATAAGAAAGTGTGGATAAAGTTTGTTTGAATGGATTATGTACGTATATGTTTTTTGAGCTATATGCATAGTTTCTGGCCTACCCCATAAGGGGACGGCATGGTTAGTTATATATGTATGTATGGATGTATGGCTGTATGTATGTATATATGTATGTATGGATGTATGGATGTATGGCTGTTTGTATGTATGTATGTATGCGTGTATATATGTGTGTATGCGTGTATATATGTGTGTATACGTATGCATATATGTATGAGTATATGTGTATATACGTATGCATATATGTATATACGTATGCATATATATGTATATACGTATGCATATATGTATTTATATATGTATTAATACATATGTATATATGCATGTAAGTATATATATACGTATGTATATTGTATGTAATAACATTATTGGGGTAAGGATAAGTAATTTAGAATTTAGAGGAAATGTGTTCACATTTACATGGATTGTGTGAAAAACCAATACTGAAAAAACACTCACCATACCTGGCTGGGATTCTAACCCTAACATTATTTTATCTTGCAAACCAAATCAAACGAATCTTAGGCCTTGGTATGCGTGATTACTCGTGTGGTTTACATCATGTCAATGTATCGTTTGATTTCAAGCCAAAATACCTGTTTTACTGATGCTACCTGCGAGAGCACTGAGACGCTTTTCAGAAGGTCATAAATCATGGATTATTTAAGATATAGTTTAATATTTTTAGTATTGTTTTCACCAAAATGTAGGCAAAAAATTTGAACAGAAAAAGATTTAAATGTTAAGTTCAAATGTTAATGATATATTAATTAGATAAATTGTTATATTTGATAAGTATGGTTCTAGATGAATTTAAATATCATATTATTAGAACTGAAAATGACACCTGGATATGGACATCGAACCTGGAGCATTTGGATTAACACCTAAATGCTCTAACCATCGAGCTATCCAAAAGTTGCCCCGTGGTGACTCAAATTTTAATGCAGCGTCTGTGATAGATGTTTAGAAATCTTCAGCTACATATGAGATATCAATTAAGATCGTGAGAAATCATAACGCAGCCACCTTCGAATCGGAGAGGTGGCTTTAAGCTGCCAATAGCAGGGGTGCACACACGAGGGGTAGGAGCGGGGGAGTTTACAAATGTTCCTGACTCCTTACCACCCTTGTCAAATATGAAGGATATATACAATATTAAATACAAATAAATGATTTAGCAATGTTAAATCACATAAAACCAGTGGTTGAAAATAGCCAAATATATGTATACAACTTGTACAAGTAAAAATACATTTTCCACTTTGCGAAGACTAAAGACATATTAAATGAATATCATAACAATCTAACGCTTAAATGGGCTTGCATTATTCAACATAACTGTTGTTAAAGTGTCCCCAATAAAGGGTGTGGACGATCTTGCTAAAAACCGAGGTTACTGGACTTTTCTGTGAAAATAAAGACTATGTAACTAATTTTCATGGTTACATTTTTAGTGATTTCATTCATTCATAAATAGTTAGGTCTTTATTTTTTCTTAGTTATAAACACCTATTAAACTTTTAAGTCTTAACACCTCCATAACATTTTATAATTTTGTTTGCTGTGGAGAGCTTCTTCCTTTTTTTATTCATAGCTTCAGTTTTCAATATTTTGAATATGTATATAATATATTGAAATTGCTATATAACGTTACAATAAGTAACTGGATGTAACGCTTTAGTTTATACTATATAGTATATATATAACCTCATAAAGGAATTCATAATTTGTTCAAATTATGAGTGTTATCTGAGTAATGGATTGTATTGACTATTGATTTGTAACTTCTTTACTTTGGCTCTCCTCTAAGAAGAATTTCTGTGTGCGCCTCTGAACAATAGTACAGTACAATGACAATTGTTTGAATGCGCTTATCCTTAGGTATTCAATAGCCATGCTATTGTAGTTATTTAATTACAGGGGATAGCCGCATCTAAATATCATATTCTTTAAATTGAGAAATGACAGAAACCTGGACACGAGAAATTGCTTTAAACTTACAAGTACATATTTTTGCGTAAAGGGATTTTTTTATATCTAACTTAAAATTTAACTTTTTATCTGCTCAAAGATCTGCTGATCATTTTCGGCTACATTTTGTTGAAAATGATATTGAAACGTATCAAACAACTTCTTAAATAATGTGGGCTTTTTAAACGTCTGCAACGCGTCTTAATGTTATAACGTGTAGCACGCCTAGGTATAATAATTTATTCAAATCAAATTCTCTATTTCTAGATTCATATTATCTTTACAAATGCAAAGTTTCTGATCTCTTCTTGTAAGCGTTTAACACGCAATAATGGCTATTAGCATTTTCGACCCCAAATCGATTTTGTTTCAACTATTATAGAAAGAAACTCTGCTATCATTATTGTAAGCTTGCTTAAGAACAGATTGAAAGGGTAAAATCTTATTTCTTGCAGATATTTTAATAAACCTTCACTATATTGGGTGTATTGCAATAAGTCTGGAATCTACTAAGCTGAATTATAAAATGAAAGTTCATTTTTAATTGCTCAAAGCAGTATGGCTTCATTGCAAGACGCCTAAATAAATGTCAGGTCAATAAATAAATATGAAAATATATTTTCTAACTATCATGGCTCATTGTAAAATGATTAAGCTTACTGCAATAAGGTGGATTCTCCAATTCGCCTACAGCATATACAAACTATCTGATGTGACCCACTCGTTGATTAAAATAATAGAAACGCTATTTGACCAATTTATACCTATTTATGATTAGGCCATGTTATTTTAAGCGGTGGTTTTAATATAAGACTGGCACAAAAAGTACCTCAGTGCGAAATTAATTGCTATAGTAGATATATATTGTTTAAATTAAAACAGATAATAAATCAATCTTAAAGTATTAAATTAAATACCCAAGCATTGACAAACCTTAATGTAATCAACATAATCTCAATATAAGGTTTCTTACGTCAGCCAATATGAGCTTTTAAGGTTCAATTACCACAATATAACGTTCTGTTCATACGATATAGTTGCTCCAATTTCAATAAAAACTAAGAAAATTACAAAGGACTATAAACACTTTATTCCGTAATGTTTTGTATCTTATTTGAAGGTAATTTTGTGTGAGAAGGTAATGAGGGCCAAAATCATTGATGAAAACAACATAATTATCATAAATTTTAGTAAATATACATCTTTAGAGAATATTCAAAATAAAACAAAATAATTTACCCTGGCTGATCTTGCAAATAAAACATATCATTGCTAAACGTAATACAATGAAAATGATGTTTTTTAAATCAAGGCATGGAGATGATTGTATAAATTATAAATATGCCGTAATCAGGTAAAACACTTGATAAGGAAAATTAAGACGTGGTATTTCATTAGACTAGTAGAAGCATATTGCAAAATTTCTAAGAAAGTACAATTTGATTCTTAGTAATGAAAAATGTATTTATGAAAACCTTTAGAATCCTGATGGCATAAATAACTACTTTTTGTTGGCCTGTAATGGTAATAGTCATAATTACAGAAGTATGAATAAAAGTACTAGTGTTGGGGAAAGAAATTATAATGCAAATAATAATTGCTATAGGTGTAATAATGATATAAGTTATCCTTTATCACGCTACGCAGCTAACTAAACTAAATTTACAAAATGATAAATTCCATTAAGATCCCATCTTTTAGATTAGACAATATTAACTTGTAAATGATAAAGCTATGCTTACCATCTTGCCTACATGCATTAACAAACATGGTAAATTTTTCTTCAAGCACCGCAACATATCCATACTTATATAAACTAGCCAAGATAATTCCTTGCCCCAAAATAAACAATTCATTGGTGTTTTCAGAACCTCAGACCTAATATTATTCTCCTTGAACTGTCAAATATGGAAAAACTTATGCATAGTCAAATTACCGAATGTTTGGACAAAAGCAATTTCCTATTTACAAATCAATCAGGTTTTAGAAAAAAAATGCATAGTAGACTACTACTCAATACTGTTCTTTAGAGTGTCATAAATTATTTTTACAAAGCCATGGACAGTTTATAACTAAGTATTTTGTTATTTTTAGACTTTTCAAAGGCACTCGAAATGATGATATATTTTATACAATCTTCGACAACAATTCATGTTCTCGGGTAGTGTTATACTACGAATACTCAAATATTTAATCGAAAGATAGTAAAAGTAGCTCTAAACGGTAATAGTGGACCGGTCTGTTCATTCCTGAAACTAGTGACTGCAGCAGTACCATAAGGCAGTACACTAGGTCCTCTTATATTTTATCTTCGACATTTAAATGTTTTAAATCCCTCCCTTCTTAACAGTATGTGGATGACCCTCAGCTTTACATTTGATTTGCTCTAGAAAATATTTATGATGTATTGAAATGCATAAATGAAGATATGATAATTTGGTTTGATTGGTGCAGCGTAAACTGTCTGAAGTTTAATTCTAGAAAATTTGCTTGCTTATTGATTGGATCGAAACATACTTGATAATTTATTGGTACCCCGGGTAAAGCACCATAATATATTTTGAATCTCAATTGATTAAAATATAACCTGGGGAAAACCCGTCTGATAATGTGTACACAAATCGTATTCGATCCTATTGCTTAAAACATATCTATAAATTCAAACACATTTTACCAAATGAGGTAAAATCAACCATATGCGAATCATTGGTCCAATCAAACCTTAACTAATCCTCAGAACATCTTCTTGTCCTGAATAAAAGTTTAAATCATAAAATCCGAAAAATCAAAAACTCCTGTCTAAGATTTATTTTTAACTTATATTTTTGATCATACTAGCAAATATCTACACATATTTAGGCTATTGCGACCAGTGATAGGGCCTTGTGATTAACATGTAACTATAAGTATCTTAGTGGATACGCACATTTGTAAAATAATATTTAGATCATTCGATGGGTGGGATGAACACAAACAGAATAATAGAATTAAAATCCTTTACTATTATTACTATTATTTTTATACAAATGCCAAGAAACTACATAGCTGTATACCCTGGAATTTTGCATTGTTAAATTTGTTGACTTGGGGATATATACAATTAAATTTTACTAATAATAAAATATTGACCGTGTTATATGAAGAAAGGGTATTTTAAATGTGAGTTTAATAGAATAAAGTCTCACAGACGATTTAAACTTGTATTAAATAGGCCTGTAATCTAATATATGAAAAATATCATGTATCACATGATGTTATTTAAATAAACGTTAAGACACGGATGCATAAACTTTCTCATAATGTGTACTATAGCTTCGAATTAAAAAAAATAGATTATTAGAAAACTATCCTTATATAAGTGTTAATCATATAAACAAATACAACATCTTGTCAAGCATAATAATTACAGTTTAAATATAAAGCTTAAATCAAATCGTTCAAATACATTTAACAAAATTCAAATTTTCCAAAAATAAATCATTTGTAAGCTACAGTAAAATCATTTATTATTTGTAAACATAAAAACGTATTCTAAATTATAATGATAAACTATTCCAAATTTGAATTTAATCAATAAGACCAATTTTCAAAACATTAAAACATTGGGAATCAAATTGCTAAATCAATTTTTTTTAAATGTTTGAATAAAAAAAATAGTCATAAGCCAACTTTTCCCACCAAAACAAGTTTACAGTTTTTTCTGTCATGTTCATGTCCAACCCTTTCCAGATATTCTTTAAATTTAAATTGTAATAGCCATTTTCAAAATAATTTGAATTTTCAAAAATTGCTCCTTAGTAAAAGATGCTTTATCGGATTTATACCCAAAACAAAGTATATACCGAATTATTTGTCATGTCAAACACACCCAAGATACCTATATGGAACCAATTCGTTGAGGCCATTTTAAAAATATATTAAATTTTAGGAAAATTACTTCCCAGTATATTACTCATGAATCAGTTTTTTTTTACCCCAAAAACAAATATACATTGTTATTTTTCATGCTAAACATTATCAAGATACACATATGTAATCAAATCGTTAAAGGTAGTTTTTAAATATTTGAAGTTTTTGTAAAATCATTAATTTTCAAACTATTCACAAATTAGTTTTTACTCCAAAAACAGGTATACATTGTTATTTTCCTGTCACATACTACAAAAATACATATTTTGATATAAATAATTATATCAATTTGTAAAGTATTTCAAGTTTTTGAAAAACTCAATCATCAGTAAACTAACCTTCAACAAATGTTTGCCCCAAAACCGATTATTATATAATGCTATTTTTCATGTCAAACAAATTATAGATATGCATTTTAAATTAATCTTTATAGCTATTTTCGAATAGTTGGGAATTAAAATAAAATACTCATCAGTAAACTACCCTTAATTGAAGGGCTATGGATAATAATATCTAAATATCAAGTTTGAACAAATAACATCAAACCGTTTTGAATCCATGGAAGACACAGACAGACAGAAAACCATACATGGGGATGGACAGGATTGTAAATTCACATTTTGGGTTCGTGTTCACATAAAACGTCAAAATTTGTCATAATCTCGACGGCGATTTTTTTCATGATCATAATACTTTTTCTTGATATGAGAAAGTAATAAATATCCTTATGTGTTTTGAATTTTTAAATAAAAAATAGAATTATCCGCATCCGTGGGCAAGTTGACTAAATGTAATATTTATCTAGTTTGATTTACCGGGGATGGGGAGGTCAGATTTAGAGTCCCGACTAGGTGTAATGAGGGTAGTATTTACCAAATGGTTTCTTACTCTCTTTTTTACACAAATTCGTGTACACCTACTTTAAACTCTACATTCCTCATCCCTACCAAACAGAAGATTAATTAAAAAAACGTATATTACATCTAGGTAGGAAGGTGTGGTGGATAAATAAATGGAAACTACGTTAAATTGTACTCATATAAGTAGGGCCGGATTAAACTTGGGCTTTAGGGATACAGCCCTGAGATATCCGCCAACTGGAGACCTGCAGAGATTAAGTGAAATATATATTTAATTTGTGAATGTTGAATCAAAGGATAAGTACTCTAAGTAATCCATCTAAAAAAGCATCAAATTAATATACTGTGTTTAGTAAGCTATGACAAAAATAAACACTGTATTGTATGTATATATATATAATTTGTTTTTCTTTTGAAAAGATTACTGAGGGCATCCAAGTACCTGTAACCTAGGGTCTTCTAAAATCTTAATCTGGCCCTACATGTAAGAAACCATCGGCTAAATCGCCTAAAAGTCATTGAACGTTCATTGTGAACAGATGGACAACCCTGTAGAAGGAAAGGAGGACCACTCATTGCAGAGACCCTGCTTGACACTTCAAGATGGTTCCTCTTGTTGGAGTCTCCAGCACTAATGATGCTGGGGCAGGAGTGTGTGGGTGTGTGTGTGTGTGTTGTAGGATAGGGGGTGGGGGTGGTGCAAGGGACACTTTGACCATTCCCTTCAACCTTACCAAACCACTCACCCATACATCTTGTTCAACACCATTTCATTGCTTTTGGATGAGTGCAAAAATAACTCTCCTTTCATCTGCTGGTGTCTTTCTTCTTTAGACACATCAAATCATCTAACCTAGTCTACTAAAGTTTTTTTTTTCTTTTCGTGTTTACTCAGCTCTCCTTCACATATCTTCTATAATCTTTGTATACACATATATCTAACCATCAGAGCTAGCTAAGTTCATCATAAATAATTATACGTGCTATTGGAAAGTACTTGAAGAGTAAGAGTTCCTTCTAACCAGAAAAGCTTAATCTTTCTAATTACTATAGATAAATTTCTTGTAGACAGACTAAGTTTGACTTCTGACTATCTTGTTTAATAATTTGTGCCCATTTCGTACCTAATTTCATTAACTTGCAGAAAAAAATACATTTTTTTAAATATAATAATAATAATAATAATAATAATAGAAATTATGGGCTACATAGTTTTGTAGCTCAGTTTACGGAAAGATTAGCCAGTTCATACATCTTTTTCGTAGAGGCTTTTTCCATGTACCAATGAGATGTTGGCACTATTATATTGAACTAGCAGTCCCGCACGGCGTTGCCCGTGAACCACTGTAGTATAATAATTATATAAGCTTGACAACCCCCCCCCCCACGCTGCCCGTTACCTACTGTGGTATCATAATTATATAAGCTTCACAACCCCCTCTCCCTGCCCGTTACCCACTGTGGTATCATAATTATATAAGCTTCACAACCCCCCCCCCCGCCC
>CABFVX010000013.1:202862-220027 GCA_902151425.1 Timema shepardi
CATAATTATATAAGCTTCACAACCCCCCTCCCCCCCCCACGCTGCCCGTTACACACTGGTATAAGAATTATATAAAGATATTTAAAAAATGTCTAAAATTATAGAAAAATGTTAAGGGTGGACAACCCTTATCACTAAGGGGTATGAAAAATAGATGTTGGCCGATTCTCAGACCTACTCAATATGCTCACAAAATTTCATGAGAATCGGTCAAGCTGTTTCGGAGGAGTACGGGAACGAACATTGTGACACGAGAATTTTATATATAAGCTAAGAGTTTGTGCAGCCAATGAAGATATTAATCTTGCTTAGTCTTAATTAACCAAACCCTGGTGGCTATGGGGATTAATTATCTTTCTAGAAAAATCTGCCGGTACTAGCTGAGAATCGAACCTGGTATCTTTAGGCCAGAAGGTCCATAGACCACTCTCCCAAGAGGTCAGTTAATTTAAACATAATAATTGTGTTATCTTAGAACAGCGTTTTATCATATGTCTGTGTTTGGTGCATTTAGTTATGTTGATGAGGTAGGGTGATAAAGATAGAATTTATAGGTATAGTACCGAAATTTTTATGGAGGTATATTGGGATCTGATTTAGTAAAAACAATCCTCAGTGCAACCAGCCGAGTTTCAAGCTAGATATTACAAGACACTGGCAATAACCGATTAGATGACCTTGACATTTAGTCGTAGTATCCATCGATATTATCAAGATCCAACTATTATTAGTATACTTTTAAAATTCCAGTGAAATATTTTGAGTAACCAAAGTAATAATTCATAAATATTTAATAAAACTATTTAGAAAAAACACTATCAGTACCCGTCAGGTATTTAAACTCCCAGTATCCCTACTAGCAAATACCAAATTGTGAAGGTCGTTTGGAATTTAAGAATAGATTGAAATCTTTATTATTTGCATGAACAATAATTGACACAAAATATTAATACTGTCTAGATTCATAATAGTAGTTTATATATCAAGAAGGACTGTATTCAATCAGTGAAAAGAACTTCAACTCGGCATCAAAGACTAGTCTATTTACGCTAAAGCCTAACAATGGCTGTAACTTCTATACGCCCAAAAAATTTCTACTTTTTATTATTAGTTAAAACCATTTTTAATAGTCACTTTTCATCATAACTTCAATAACATATCAATATCATTCAGGCAAAACTTTAATATAAAATGTGTTTTATCAAACTATCTCTTCACATGATTTCATTTTCGCGGGAATGTCAAACTAAATTATTATAAGAAAATTTAGATTCATAAAAAGGTCAAATATGAACATTCAGACCATGGTATATAATATGTACTGGTCTGGCTACTCTTTAGTTCCAATGATTAGACAGTGAAGCCAAAAATCGCTAGTATAACCGCATATAAGCACACACACAATATATTTAAATAACTTACGGAGATAAGACGTTTAAACTAATGTTTCATTAATCTAACTCAAGATTCTCATTAATGTTGATTTTCATGAACCCCCGAATACAAAAAAAAAGTTGATTTTGGATTTTCGTCCATCTGTCAGGCTGTCTGTCTGTATTACCTCGGACTAGAGCCTAAACTATTTTACCGATCGGGCTAAAACTTTGCATCTAGTGTTTTCATATGTTTGCATAGAGGGATTTTTAAATTGGATAACTAACCCTACTAGAGAAAAATTATATTTTTTCAAAATCGGCCCAAATGATTTTGACTAAACTTGATTTCCAAATATTTCTAAATATTCCCATAAAAAATTGTTACCCTCAATATTTTGGCTAAAATAACTAAGGGTTCGGGTCCGATGCGTAGATTCTTATTGTTTTGTCATATCTCCGTAACTCTTTGAAATATGAAATTACCAATCATTGAAAATATGTAAGATCATGTATAATACAAGTCTTTTATTTAAAAACTATTTTTATAAATCCAATAACTTTCAAGATGTACGCAAATATATATATTAACTTTTTGAAAACAAAAGGTAAAATATTGCGATCGTAAAAAAAAAATCTAACCTGAAATGTTTATGGATGTCGACGTCTCATGACCCCCTCCCCCTCCGCCCCCCAAACCCTAAAAAGTGTTGTTTTTTTTTGCAAATTTGTTTGTCTTTGTGTCTGTTTAACCCTAAAATTAAAAGTTGATTAATAAGATAAAAAGAGAAAAATTGGCTCTAACAATTTTGATTAAAATTCGGTTTTGATTAAGATCTTTTTCCTATGAAAATGATATTTAGGTTACTTAGAGAAGCGGAAATTTCCGTGTCTCCACAACTATTTGAGATACTAAATAACTTATCACTGCAAAATTGTAGTACCATAAAAAATTAAAATCTTTTATTTGAAATATATATTTATAAACCAATAGTTTCTGAGTTATTGCAAATATGCTGTAACAATTTTGTGAAACTTAGTTGTACGGATATGCTACTTAAGTTTAACGCAATAATTTTTAATTTAATAGAATAAGTAGATAAGTAAGTCCCTCAAAAAACTGATGTTCTTTTTTCTTTAATCTCTTAGGGGAAATGTTTTTACAGCAATGATCTATCTGTATCATTTTTATTGGACTAAATTTATAAATGAGGAGTTTAATAAAAAATTATAACCATAAGATATGCAACCCCTACTAAAATGTCGAGAATCTTTAGCTGAAAATCGAAATTTTAATACGAAGTACTGACCCTTGTGGAGCCAATATCGATCTTTTTATTTTTGGTCTAAATATATTAGTGAAGACTTTAATTCTTTGAAAAGAAAATCATAAAATTTAAATTTTGGATTCGAAATTTTTTTAGCGTAGTATAACGAAATTTTTTCTCGGGTTTGATATTGTATATTATTTCGTTCACATGTATTATGAGTTTTGTTTAAATATCACAAATTTTATATAATGGAGTTAGAAAGTCTTTGTGGATTTAAGTATCATTTATTTAATTTACAGCAACTTCTATTACCGTAAGTAAAATAACTACAACAATAATAGTTTAAGCCTTTTCGGTGGTTACGTGGTCTAATTCACTACTTTCGTAATAAATTAGACTGAAGATGACGTGTAGATAGAGGTTCGAATCTCACTCATCTGGACTGAGGATTTTTCCTATATGGTTTTCCACCCTCGCCCCACGCAAATGTGGGTTCACTTTATTTAAGAGTAAAACTTCCCAATTTCACGCCTATTAGCGTAATTAGAGCTTAAACTTATAACCATTCTGGTAGTAAGACGTGGTGCTAAATAATAGTAGTAATAATAATTATAATAATAACTTTTCGTTTAGGTTATACTCATGTTTACTAACTATGGCAATGTGTTATGGCAGAGGATTGATTAATTTTGAAAAAGTGTACCCATTTTTACGCAGAAATTAAGTGAAAAATCAGTTATTAAATATAACTCTCATTTCACCTAATCGGATGTCAAACCCCAATCTCCTTGCTATCAGCAGCACTATCTATAGAGAGAATGGCGTTTTAAACCATTAAAGCATAAAACTGGGTTATAAAAAATGAATAAGAAAACAATTTAAAAATATGGTTTTTTCTTAGCACTGTGCCTTACTACCCATTAAGTTTATAAGGTTTGTAATTTTTAATTTTGTTTGAAATTGCTCATTAACTTATACTCATTATATTGAATATAGTCATTTTACTATACTAATTGGTTACAGATTAGTAAGGTATATTTTAGAGGAAACGTTTCCAAATTTGCGCTGAGAGAAAGTAAAAATAATTTAGTAACGTACACCAGACAGAGAGACTAACCCAAACCTCTCCTCACCAACAAATCAAGCCCGAGAAGGTTTGCCCATTGATTTTGGTCATATTTAAATATCTTGTAAATTATTAATATTCCTTTTGCCATAATAACCAGTAGTAGGATTGATAAATACATAATGTTTCTATTGACATTATGTGTCAACACCGAATCTGATGTGGCAAATAGTTCAAATAGAAGTTGTGTCATTATAAAAGTTATTTTGTTGACATAGCCGAAACTATCACGTAACCGTATCGAAACCAACAAAACTCGAACACCTGTACACCTTGTTTTAGTCCAGTATGCGAACCTAAACATATTATAACATTAATATCTCAATTTCTTTATTAAACACAGCGTCATCCAAGTAGTCAAATTGTCTTTGGAAACGGATCAGAGGCTAAATTATTATGCTGAACTTCCAAACCGGAACTTCTCTTTGCGCAAATACGTATCAATTTCAACCTGTTTGAGCCATTTAGGAATTTACGCTTTAAGAGTTGTTAAGATAAAGGTAGAATTTGGATGAAGTATACCCTAATTTCCCTGGATTGAAAGTGAAAAATTATTATCCAGTGATTTCGAACTTTTACCTTTGAGTCAACGGCAAATCAAATTTAACGAGATTGAGGCTCATGCGCACATGAATTCAGGTGCAGGTTTGTTTACGTTATCCTTTTCCTCCAAACCATTTTAATAAAGTTAATCAGTAAATACATGACTACTAAATATAAAGGGAAATGAAAGATTCAACCCATCTTCCAACCGGAACCATGGCGTAGTGGTCAGTGCACCCGCTAAGAGTTTAGGGGTCCCGGGCTGGATTCACAGCTGGTACCTTGGGTGGGCAATAATCATAATGGCCTCAATGGTTTGGTTGATTAGGCTTGAGTTAGATTAATACTCACACAAGCTCGACAACTTCATAATAAATATCATCAAATAATCTTAACGCGGGTACGACGTGTAGACAGCATTCTATGGTGTACCCTGGGCAATGTTCTGTGCCATCATAGCGATTAATAGTCTCCACATAAGGTGATCGAACCGGAGTTCATGTCCCTCCCTCTCATATGAACCATACGAATAAAAAAGAAAAATGTCCCAAGATATGCTATATTTTTTGAAAAATGTGTCCCTTGACACGATTCTTATCAAAGAAAAATCATCCAGGTCTGAATTTCTATTGATGGAACCTTCCGGCACACACACGGTTCGTTGTAAATCGTTAATGATGAGCATGTATTACACCATATCACTCTTTTGAAGTAAATCGGTACAGAGGTGCAATGTGCACCACAATTCAAATGTGTGTAGTAAACCAGAACCAATTAGGTTTCTATCAATTACGATGAAAAAGTGATAGTTAATCTTAATATGTTAGTCATTATTACGTATATTAATATATCTAAATTAATAAATTTAATATTAATAAAATATAAATATATTATTTTCATATGTACTAATAATAACCTCATCATGAAATGTTGGTAGGATACGTGACTACCTTGTGCCCTATATATATATTTTTATTGTGTGTTCTGCCTTGCGACAAATTTTTTTATTTTGTCAGTGATCTTAAACCACCGATGCGCCCTGTACTCTCTCTGCCTACTTCTTGAGCTCCCAGAATTTTCATATTTTTCTAAAGTAGTCTATTATTTGAGTTCTCATTCTTCCTAAGCTAATACATGTTGATAGAGTTTAGAACCCATAAATAAATTAGACTTGAGAACAATCAAGACAGGTCAGGATTATATAACCTGTGTCTTCCAGTGAAAATATGCCGCGTAAGATTGCACTACTCGAGCCTAATTATTAATTATAAGGGTATAACCTTAACGCGTAGTAGGCCTAAGACACGCTACTAAATAAAATAATAATAATTATTATTATTATTAAGATATGTCCATCTAGAGCTTTCAACTACTCTCACTATTCTTCTTATAGAACCAAACACAATGATGTGTTGACGTGGGCAAGTCTTTACGGCGTTATGCCATCAAACGTTGTCCAAACACATGGGGAAATATTGTTATTTAGCGTTGGAGGGAGTGGTTTAAAGGTTTACTAGGCATTGGGGTAGGTTGTTCCAATTAGTCAGACTTGAAGATGGTGAAAAATCACTGGAACATGTCGTCGTCATAGAGTAAAAGTACATAAAATAGGGAGAAAGGAATAAAAAAGAAGATATAACCTTACTATAAATTACAAGTCTTAGGTTCTATTAATTATGATGGCTAAAATGGTTTCATCTATTGATATTTCTCTATATACTAAGCCTACAGAAATTTTAAATGTATGCGTGATAGTGTTGGGTGTATTGCATAACACTTGATTTTCTGTGTCCAATTAGTTTTTATTTCGTGTTTAGACACCCTCATCTTTTATCATATGGTATAAGAGGTTGTTAGGCTCACATTATATTGAATTGAAAGCTACCGGAGTTTCAGGGTCTAAATATCAGCCGTGTACATTGGGTAAATTTCCCCATTGACTTTTCACGCTGTAGGGACACATATTTTCAAATGAGCTGTATCATTCCAACCTTGTGGGATAAAGAGTTAACACGCATTAATTAATCCGTATTTTTGTACTTTCTGAACTGATTGACTATAATATCAATTTTCTACTTAAAAAACTACTTATTATGTAACCGACACAACATTTAAGTCAACAGCCACCATTTCATCAATGTGAGAAATGAAGACCCAGTGTTCTCAGCTATAATTTTTTTGACCACACCAGACATCAAATCCTAAAACCGTAGTTCATTAGATAGACCTGGTAATAACATAAATAAGGTTTGAAACATTATGAACCAGTAAATGTTCCCTAACTATAAATATTATCAAAAGGTGAGCTTTGATTGCCTTAGTTTTCTTCTTAAAATATACAATAAGTGGCATCTAAAAATGTAGAAGGGAGTAAGGTAGAATAGAGCACGTAAAATATTAAACACTGCCTGGTTTCATTATTGTTTTGCATTTCGGTTCAAATTCCAATGAAATCGACTTTCAGGCAGAGGAGCTACATTATAATATTAAATTTGACTAAAAACTAGCTCCTGTACCAGTTTTTCACAATAATAATTTGTAAAGTAGCGTTCTTTATTAGTAGGCTTATATAAAATTAACAACAATTAAATCCAACCAAATCTTAAATTATGTTTGATATAGATACCTTATAAGTTTAAAATATATGAAAGAGCTTGAAAAATAGTCTGACTAAAACACCATGTCAAATTAGAGATATAATCTTAATATGTGCTAAAAACTAGAATTTATTTTTAAGACTTATTTAAAACTTCTTTACGCACAATACTTAAATTCTTTCCGGTTGGCGCTAATGAAAAATGAAAGAAGAGAGATACAGCATAAACAATTAATTGTTGAATTGTTAAAACAAATTTAAGATACATAGCACTGTAACAGTATAATGTTTAGAATAGGAAATATTAATGTGAAACGTTTCTGGACTAAATTTATTACCTATTTTGAGTCTGCCAAGTTAAATTTTAGTGTCTAGGAATTTTCTAGATAACATCCATCCGCATGCCCAAATCTTGGATATCGAATATGTTTAGAACTGTTAAAACTATTAATTCGGGGAGACAAATATTAAAACTATATCGAATTAGGTTGTTCAACATTTGGCTACCCACAATCTTTGAAGCGAAACATTATTCAAAGCATAAAATGAGTGAAATATAATCACAATTTATAGAAAAAGCAATATTTGCCTAATTTGAGATCATAAGGTATGTGAAAATAAATTAAATAATATATTACAAAAGAGGTTGGAAAAAGAGTAAAACAATTTAACAAAGCGCTTGACTGAAATAATAAGGTAAGGAGACAGATCGGTCCAGCCCTGTAATAACCTGATAGATCTCAATTTTCTGCCACAAAAAGTATTTTTTTATATAATTGTTTGTGAAACTATGTGCTTTCTTTTACTTGAATACAATTCTCAAAATTAAAATTCTCATTATTTTATGATTATCTAGGGTAGTCTCTATACGTAATTGCAAATACTCAAATTTTCTTCTACACATAGACTTCTTTTATTTGCTTTATAAATATTGCCACCCCACCCCCACTCCCCACTCATATTTTCCAAATATTAGTTAAAATATTAAATAAGTTTCATACTTTCTAGTTATATGGGGTAATCAATCCATCCACCTTCGTTGTAGAGTTATATTTTTTACCACACTAAGCGATATTTATTCTTAATCTTTGTAAATTTCCATCCCCCACTTCTCCCCTTCTTTCCATACACCATTCCATTAACCCTCGTTAGGAAATCATAGATTTTTAAACTCCTATGATATTTAAACTTGTTCCTATAATTGGATGTAGATATTTCAATTTTACACCCTATGAGATGATTTTTATTCTATTAATTTTTTTTGAGGGGTGGTAAAACCCTTTCCCCCCTCTTATAGTCATTGATTTGGAAATTTATTCTTTTTTCATAATATTTAGAATGGCTCTTATACCTGTCTGAGGAATTTCAAATTCTACCATATTGAAAAGTAGTTTTTAAATACTAAATTACTTACTTACTTACTTACTTACTTACTTACTTACTTACTTACTATATGGCACTAGGAAATCGAAAGTTCATCATCGCACTCACAAAAGTACGCCACCTATCCCTATCTTGAGATAATTCTAACCAGTCTAGCTCATTACATCCTATCTCTCTCAGGTAAATCCAAATGTTACTCTCCCATCTGCGTCTGTTTCTTCCCATTGGTCTTTTCCCATCGGGTTTGCCATTCAATACCTTGAACGTGGCTCTAGATACTCCCATTCACGCTGCATGACCTGCCTACCGTCACCTGTGAGATTTTATTACCCTAGCAATGACTGGTTATGAGTACAGAGTATTCATTTCATCATTATGGGGCTTCTTCCACTCCTACTATCTTCATCCATTTTTGGACCAAATATCTTCCCAAGCACCTTGTTTTTGAACACCATAAATTTATTTTTATCATTTAAGTTAAGAGGCCATGTTTCGCACCCATAAAGAACAACAGGTAAAATTATGGCTTTGTGTATTCTGAGTTTTACGTTTCTTGAAAGCACGCAAGACGCCAACAACTTACTGAACAAGTAACAACGCCCATTTCCCAACTGTAGTTTTTCTTAATTTCAAATCTAATATTGTCATTACTAGCTAAATTTGTTCCTAAACATTTGAATTCATTTACCCTATAAAATGATATGTTGTTTGTTGTAATATATAATTTATCGTCCTCAATCTGTGTTCTCTTTTTTCTCATATACTAAGTATTTTCAGCGTTCACTTTTAAACCTATTTCTTTACTAGCCTCTAATAACATTTCTGTATTTCTTGCTAACAGCTTCCTTACTATTACCTAACGAAGCTAAAATCATCTACGTAACCTATTAGTTGTATTGTACCATTTAATATCAACCTTTCCCAACTCTCTTGCATTATTATAATAGCATACTTTAATGCTGGATTCAAGAGTAATGGTGAATGTGCATCTCCTTGTTTCAATCCTCCTTGTTTGTTTTTAAATATATTGTTGAAATTTCCAAACAACCCATTTCACTAACTCCATTCATCTCGAGCTGACAACAGAAGGAGGAGACAATAAGGTAGATGCAGGTGAAAGACTACGTCAATATAATATCACTAAAGTGGAGTTTGGTTAAAAGAGAATTTGGTGCGTATAAATCTGGTGTTAACAGGGGACAGCGTGAACAGGAAGACTAAAATATAGCTAACATGATCCCTGCAGAATGCCACGAGTGTGGCAATACCTCTTCAGCGAGAATATTGTAGAATGACACACAAACCATGGAATGACTTATTGCAGAGGATGCGTGTGGAAGCCAGAATAGATAGTAAGATCTACCAAAGGGAGAAGAACCCGGGAATTAGGATAATTCTTCTAGGTATATATCGAAATAAAAACTAGTTCGAGTGTAATCTGGTAGCAGTGAAGGAAGTGAGCTGGGAGAAATATGTCAAAGAAAGACTTACAAACATACCTTGGGAAGTTTCTTTTAAGATTGTCACTAGGAAATTATAGAACCCAAACTTGATTACGATTCTGCAGTGACAAGCCAAAACGATTATTACCTTCGGGGAAGATTTGGTGGAGCTGCTCCGTAATGACACCCAAGAATACAAAGACGCATAGTATGAATCAACAAGCTGACTAGTGACTGACCCTTACGATGAAGAGAATGATGTGGATATAGTAACCCAGGATGAAATAAAGAGGTCCATTGCTTTAATGAGGAAGAACAAAGCATCTGGTCCAGGTGGTATCTAGAATCAGGTGCTGCAGCCAACTGTTGATCGTATCACTCCGTATGTCACCCAACTGCTGAATGAGTGCTTGGTATAGGGTATAGTACCAAATATCTGGAAACAGAATGAGTAAATTATTTTAAGCAAGGGATAGGACGGAAAATTTCCCTGCTACTCAAGTCATATGGATCAAAATGCTTGCTAAATACCTGTGGAAATCTATGTGAGAATATTCTCTTTGCAAGACGAGAAACACTGTAAGGTTGTAGAAGTGTAACGGAGGCAGTTTGGTTTAAGGCAGGGATGTTCCACAGAGAACGCAATAATAATGGCTAAGAATCTAATTACAACTAAAGATCTAACTAAAGATAATAACATACCCTAAAATACTTTTATTCGTTGAAAACAGGGTTAAGTGTTGGGGTGTTCATGATTTCAAATATAAACTCTGATGCCACCGTGGTCTGAATTATTTCATCCTTGAAAAGAAATAAAATATATCGTATACTGGGATTTTAATAATTTATATGTTACTGCGATGTCTGGGTATCCCCCACAATGTGATTTTAGGTTGTTGATCCCAGCTGAAATAGAAAAGCTCGATGTAATTTAAGTTGCTGATGATATCCCTGTGTTCTATATTTTAGAAGCTGACTTAGACTTCCTGGAAGAAATGCATAGTAAGCACCGTGACTATACACTTGTTCCTGAAAGAGCCATAGTTACGTCAAAGGTGTTATCGCCATTGTCTGTACCTACAATCCAAGCTTAACTCCCTGGTCGGTGGGAAAACATAAAAGTTGGTGTCCAACATAAATGGTAAGAAAAAATAACTGGTGCATTATCGTAATTTAAAACTGTATATGCATTTGTGTATAAAGGCACACCGATATCCTACTTTCAAGAAGAGCACTTGGTTAAAGTAATATATTGATTTTAATATCAGTTGACTACAAATACAGTAAACGGGTTTGATAGGAGTTTTCTAAACTCATGAACTATGCCGTACTCGGAGGGGCAATAGAGAATCTAATACATCGTGTAAATATTCAACTGCTAAGTAACAAAGAATTTTTTTTAACTAATTGCCTACCCGGCATTTATTGTATATGCAATATTCGCGTAAGATTTAATTGGTGCGCATGTCAATAATATAAACCTGCTTTTGAATGAGCCGATATATGAAGGCCTTACAATTTTAGATGCAAGAAATATTATTATGTAAAATTTTCTTTAGAGCTATAGAAATATGGACAAATTGTGACAGATTCCCTCTTCAATAAACTGAAAACACAAAATGTATATTTGGTTATGTTTGATCATACAGACCGATCTAATAAATAATATTATCCAGAAACACATTATTCACAGTCAAAATAAAATTGGAAATATGAAGAAAGAGAGGAGTCGGGAATGTATTGGAGAGTTTGTGGGCCTTTGATAGAAGCTTTAGTTAATTCAAAATGAGAGTCTCCAGATGAAAGTGTCGTGTTAAAGTTTGTCGAAAATAGCTATAAAAAGAATCTCAAATATTGTCCACTATAAAAAAAAGTTTAAATAAGTGCGTCCTTACACTATACTCAAATATTTGTGATAATAAATGAGAAGCATAAGCTGTACATTGTCCGTTTGAATAAACTTGTCCCTTAACCTGGAGATGACAAACATTATAGTTCAGATAATAGATGTTATATGCTTGCATATGGTCACTACAAATTAAAATGAATGTGTTTTCCAATGGAAACTTTAAAAAAATTCGCTCTTGATATATTTTATGATAAATATCAATTTTATGTATTAGCTGGAGTAGTAGACATTTTAATATGTACAGTACAAAGCTTGATTGCTTGTGAATACCATAGCCTGATTTATTCAGGTGGGAGACAGCTCGGCTTTATTAATATTTGATTTATATTCAAAATAAGTTTAAAGTTGGAGGTGCCTTTAGTTGCGTTCTCGCCGTTCCTCCTGGGAAACGTTTTACTAAATGGATAAGCTAATAATGTAAACTAGTAAGAGTCCTTTCCTCTTTAAAGCTATACATGTCTCTAAGTGTATGCCCTC
Source organism: Timema shepardi (assembly GCA_902151425.1). Lineage (NCBI taxonomy): Eukaryota > Metazoa > Arthropoda > Insecta > Phasmatodea > Timematidae > Timema > Timema shepardi. The sequence goes on from CABFVX010000013.1 coordinate 214,983, forward strand.
ATCGAGTATCGAAGAGTGCCCTTTGAAGCTGCCATATTTATGATTATTTATAGCTGAGAGGATGGAGTATTGGGAGGTAATATATAAGTCCTGGCATGTGTATAGCTGTATAGAAATAGCGTAAAATAAACAACTATCTTCAACTAGGAAGGAGGGGTGGTAAGCAGTGGTCAAACCTTGTTCGGAAAGGGAGATGTTTAGACGTCAGGGCGCTGGTGCTAGATGCCCATTAGCTGTAAGGTAAATTTAGGAGGCGATGATTCACCATCTTGAAGGAGGAGCTATACCATCACTGGTTGTAAGGTGTTGGAGTGGGTATATACAATCATTGACTATAAGTACTATAAGAGGGATTGGTTGGATGTTAATTGATTGTAAGGTTTAAGAGGAGGTTAGACCCTAATTGGCTGTAAGATTAAGGAGGGGTGAAGATCCTCTATCTTGAATCTGCCATCTTGAAATCACTATTTCTAGATGTAAGATATAGGGATGGTCATTTTGAATTTTGGTGATCATATTGAATTTACACATCACGCTGTATAGTTTTTGGTGGCCATCTTCAATTTCCAACCTGTTCAAACTTGTCTAAATATGTCTATACTTAATTTCTAAACTACGCTGTAAGGATATTTAATTTCTAATCTAATAAAGTCTAGCATAACATGTTGGAACATTTTGGTCCTGTCGGAACAGGTTGGAATATTTTGAAACCTGTCTGAACCTTTTGAGATTTGTCAAGACTTGTCGATTGCTGTCAGTAACTGCCGAGTTGAGTTGATACCATTTGGAACTTGTCAGAACATATCATAACGTGTTAGTCCATGACTAAACATACAAGAATTGGTCCAAACTCGTCAGAAGCAGCACCCACACGCACGCCTCAAAAAGTTTCCCAGAAGTAACTATTTCCTTCTACTCAAGTAATTCGTAGCTTATTTTGTTTTTTCCGGTCGAAGATTTCAAAGAATATATATCACGTTTCTGAGAAGAAAACATTATAAATGTTCTATAAATAAACAAAATATGTTATATTACATTTTAATACAGGCATGTCTAAAAGGAGTGTATGATAGCTATCGTATTTTTAAACTAGCATTTACCCGCAACTTCACTTGCATTAAACAATAAATTAATACATTTGACAGCTTAAAGTGCTAGAGTGCGATCTTATTACCCGAGGATACATTTAATTTAGTGCAGTAATAAATTTCTGGAGGACCTTTTTTATTGATTAATACAGATAATGAATTGCATATGTGTAATAAAATATTATGTTCACGCTCCTATTTTATACTGTGTTGATCAATTTAAAAAACGAGCCTTGTGGTGATTATCTTGATGTGCACATTCAATAAATCTTTTTGACGTAAAAAGCTCCCTTATAACCCTGACTATGAGTTTTGGTCATATTGTCATGAATACATAATATATAAATATATTTGAACGATTTAATTCATACATAACACTGCACTATTACTTCACTCGGTATATCAACTGTATTACAAGAGATTAATTTGTCCTGTTGCTCACGAGAGATACAAGGTCAAAAAACGAGAGTGAGAGAAGTTCACTGAGATGTGACCTTTAGATACTATTCCACAGTACTTATCTCAGAGAACAAATGCACGGTGGAAGGGGGGAGGGAGGAAGTCTCCGGTATGTGGTAGGGGGTAATGAATTCCAATAAATCTGCAGTCACGCAGATAAAATAGGGGGAAAATAGGGGAGGAAATAACTTTTTACAGTACCTATCAGCAAATAGTGTTTCCAGCATATAAAGCGATATTTTACAGCTATAAAATATTGAAACTTATATAAGAGGAGTGTTTTGTGTGTGTCCGAAGACTCAAGTTGAAACACTGGCCAACCCACATCCACTACAAATACACACCCTAGCTCATGTAATGTGCCATTTTCCATACTTGTACTACCAGCTGCGATGAGTGTTCACTGCTTACGTCTGGTTTTTTACGTTACTACTTCGATCGCTGATGAGATAGCCAAATGATAAATTGATTACCATGGTTTCCTGAATACTAAATATTACAACAGAAGAAGTTCCGTCTTTGTCTGATGATAAATCTTTGAGCTTACTGGCAACAGACAAACAAACAAACAGACGGGTAGACAAACAGACATACATTCTAAAAATTAGCTATTTGGTATTCTTCTCTTGTATACCCATAAAATGAAAGCTCCAAACAATTATAATGTTCAAACAAACCTTAGAGTTTTATTATGCAGGATGAATAATAATTGTATTCGATAAAGTGGTGCAATTAACTCTACACTGACAAAATAAGTAAGAAGTCCCACAACAACATATAGCCAGGATGACTTCACTATGGAAATATGGCAACATTGTGGGGTAGCATTGTGTATGCGGCATTCAGTGTGCTGGAGACATGGAACGTCACACTCAGTTACTGGCCAGTAAGATGGGGAACTGATACAAAAACGAGTAACAGACTGTAGTGATTTTGATTTATGGTGTGGAACTAGAGAATTATACTGCCACTGCGCTTACGTATGCTGTGCGTTTTCCTGTCCTCCAAAACCAATGCCCTAATCCAAGGACAAGTGTGACACTAAATCGTCGCCTGAGGGAATCTGGTCACTTTGTACATGTGATCTTCAACACTGATATGCTGATACTTCACAGGACAGTTGCAGTGGAAGAGACAATTCTGACAGTACATGATCAAATACTGTACCTCCTAAATTTGCAATCTGTGCAGTATTTAAATCCATTTCTTGATTTCAAACGCCATAGGACATTGTGCGAGGGGCTGCTGCACTACCACACTATAATATATTCACAATTCCTTAGTAGAGTACAGGCAATGGATGAAGCAGCATTTATCAGAAAGGGCAAAGTCAATCTCCGCAACCAGCATATAAGGGCCGACACAAATCAAAATTCCATCTTGAAGGTCCATTCGCAATCTCATTTCTTCATCGACGTTTGGTCGGAAGTGACGGCTGATATTCTAATCGGACCGTTTGCAATATCTAGATTACTACTAGATTAAAACTATTTACACTTTCTGCATACCATTCTCCTCCAACTACTGGAGGACGTTCCGCTGGAAACTCTGCTGAACATTTGGCTGCTTCAGGATGGAACCCCTGCACATTACGACCGTGCAGTGAGACAATATTTGGATGAATTCTATCTCAGGCAATGGATTGGACGCAACGGGCTTGTTGCATGGCCAGTATGATCTCCCGATCTCACACCTTGGGACTTCTGATTTCAGTGTCACATGAAGGGAATTAATTACTCCCAAAGGTAAACACGAGAATACCTCTGTGGAATGGAATTGTGGCTTCTGGAAATACGATTTGGGATGTGCTTCACATCTTTCAACGAGCACACTAGCCATAGTGCTGGAGGGCTGAACTGTGTTTTTAGTGAAATGGTGGACACTTCGAACATCTCCTATGAACGTGCAATGCTCCACTAGTCAGATCAATAAGGAACTCGATGAGATAATGGTAGTCTCTGTCTGGCCTGTCTGGCAGTCTCTCAATAAAGAAACAGTCCCGGCAATATGTTGTTAAAAATTAATGCTTCTAGTTTTTTTTTTAAGTTTAGATTCCACTACACCTCTTTACGAATTAATTACGATTTCAAATCAACCTGTATGTATGGTTTTACTATCTAAGAAACCAATATGATTAAAATTGAAGAAATCTCTCTAAAGTAAGTGCTTTATTTCATCAAATAAAATTTTGTTGTTTTTTTAATAACAGGAAACAAAATTAAATAAATCTATAACACAAGCAACAGCAAAAGATGGTTGAAAACATACCTAAATTTAAGACGTAAAGCCAAGCACAAAATCATTGTCTATCTTACGTGGAGTAATTTTTGCAATGAGCAACAAAATAAATAGTTTAATATTACTATCAAGGAAACAAAATTACCAAACATAGCTTACACAAAAAAACATAGAATAATTAAAAATTACTTAGATATAAGACTCATATGCAAGAATATTAGAATTAGCTCTCTTACGTTAAAGCACTGTTGCAACTAACAAAAAAAGACCTATGCATTATTTACTATTAGATTTCAATCACTACATTTAATTAAAGATCGTGTTTTAGTTACGAATATTTGCATTCTACGCTATGCGTTGCTTACTTATAAATAACGTTGTTCATGACTGTAAGCCTAGCCTTATATATGTGAATCAATGTTAAAATTATAGGTACCACGTAACTTTCGTGTTTATTTTATTTGCGAAAGAATCACTTTATTTCACCTTCTAGTGTAAAGGCTGAATACATATTTCCAAAACACCAATTGCCAATTAGGTTTTATATCAGTTTGTTGATATTTCTAAGGCTCTCATTGCCAAGGAGACTTATAAATGGTTTTTTTATATTTCCAGACTCTTCATTTTCATGAAGATTTACAAAGAAGTTTTTTACACTTTAATATACTAGAATTGTTACAAATTTAAGACAAAATGTAACCACACTAACTGTAAGTTTATACGACACTTCTTCGCTCGTTAATAAGATAGCGTGATGGTACCCATTATTCTGAAATTTAGGGATTACAACAAAATTAGTTAGTCTCGATCTAATGAGTACTTTTTGAGTTTACTTACAGCATACTAACTAATATAGTTGAAGGAACCGCCAGATTTAGAGTTTAATTATATTTAAATAGATAATCATACATTTGAATAACTTATATAATTATTAGATAACTAAATGACCGCGTTTGTAATTATTCTACACAATGTCTACCATTAGTTAGGATAACTAGTAATATCTTTAAATTTTTATTTGTATATAAAATATTAGACTACGATATAATGGAATTATTTGTATTGCATCAGATTCATTGGTAACTAATAAAGTTATCTTTATAATACTTATTTTATTTCATAATGTAGATTAAATTGGTATCTCAGTTAACCCAATGGAAGATTCAGATAAACATCTCGTTTTAGTACATTTCACTCATTTATAAGGGAACCATGTGCATCTGTTTCATACAGATTATATATATATATATATATATATAT